>JAOVYW010073281.1:0-14091 GCA_025775045.1 Hiodon tergisus
CTCCCCCCAGTTACCTGTGTTTCGAGAGCTCCAGTTCCAGGTCGGGCTCCTCTAAAAAAAATAAAGTCATCAAACTCTTCGACATCACCGATATTCAAAAGGTTAGTATTTCACCTACCACACTTCATTTCTGTCTTTCTGCCTCGGGTTTTGTTCCGGTATGCTGTGTTCTGACCATCTGATTAATTTTCCCCAGTACAAGGTCCTGTCGGTGTTGCCAGGGTCTGGGATGGGAATTTCCATAGCCACGCCCTCCACACAGAAGGTAAGGTTTTTTTGTTTTTAAACGATAAAAGCATCGCGCTGTTGTCACGGTTTTGGGAACCATTGGGCTATTCTCGGCATTATGAGATAAATATAGTAAAGGGCCTTCAGAGAATCTTACATTTGAGTCGGACTGCAGTTTGCTTTCGGGGCCGTCTCATGCTGTATGATTTGTGATTGACACACGCCACCACCGACTCACCCGCGCTCTCTCTCGTCTTCCCCCCGGGGCAGCCTCTGGTATTCGGTGCCATGATCCACCGAGATGAGGCGTTCGAGGCTATCTTCACGCAATACATGAAGATCATGACCACCAACAGCCCGGAGACCTAGCGGTGGGCCACTGTTTGAGCGCTGGTTTTGGGGGTTCCTGGGACAGCCACCCCTTAGCGCTGATTGGGCCTTTCCCCTCCCCTCTCCCTCACTGTAGTTTTATTTTGCTGAGGACGCACGGACACACGTCGGTAACTGTGGGCTGCAGGGGGGATACCTATCCCCCCTTTTCTGGGGCTGGGGGGGGCACATTCCTATACTGTGTCTGCGGGAGACAGTGATGTTTCACAGTGGGGGGGGGGCTGGATCTCCTCGCCTGACCATGTTCTGTACAGACTGTATTTCCTGTGGATGTCCAGTTCCTTGTTGTCATTACAGGCCTTGCACAGGGAGGGCCCCAGAACCACTCAGCAGACTAGCGACTTCTCGTCCATCCACCTTGTGTCGCACACGCAGACAATGCTTAACAAACATTAACACAGCGTTTCGCAAATGTATAAATGACAGAACTCTAGGGTACGCAGGAAACTGCCCAACAGTAAAATATTTAAAAATGTTAAGTATTTTAACTATGGCCTTTTTTGTTCAAATTATTATTTTTGTAACGGCAAATGATTGATTGCGCCTATCACGATCAGTTGAATGTTTGAGACAAACACACACAGGTCCTTGAACAGTCTTGTTGGTTTAATAAGAACCCATTCCTAATGCATAAATTGCTTATTAATAAGGTATTATTATGGATATAATAACTTCTAATGGACTTCTTACCATCTGTACTCTGGTATATTTCACAAAATAGGTTGAAATGTTAATCTGCAATCTGTTAATGTTTACACTGCAGCCAGCCGTGTGGTATCGCCACCTAGTGGCATGTTGTGGAATGTATAACAGTAATCCGGTGCATGGGATAGCTTTCCCTTGAACAGTGACGATTGTCGATTTCTACATGGTTTAGAGGCCATTCAAGATCTCATACCGGGTCAGTTTTCATTTGCAGCGTTAGTCTATCGAGGGCCATACATTGAGTAATGAAATTGGATAAAAATATAAGTAGAAAATAAGTCATGGAGATCGTTAATTGTCTCATTTCTTAATGAGATTCATGTGTTTTAAAAATAGCTAAAAAATGACAGAGCATACCTTTACAACTGACACAATTATTCGACGACTCCTCTTAACTGCTGGGAGGAGTTCAGTAACAATTCTGTTCTGCACCGTTCAGAATAAAAGCTGAAGTTTTTTCTTTCGGGAAGGTTTAAGATTTTTCCAGTTCAATGCCAAACCATGTCTTCATTTGCTCTGTTTGTAAAAGGTAACTGTAACGCCAATCTGTGGAGACTTTTTGCCTCCAGTCTGCTGTGTTGCCGTGGTTACCTGTAAGACTGTCCCATGGTGATGAAATGTGATTGGCTGCTGCAGTGTTGCAAGGGAATATCCCGCTGTGTTAGGGATCAGATTGAATTTGTGGCGTGTTATATTTGTACGCCTTTTCTCCGAGTGTTTCCCTAAAGGCTCAGTACAAACTGAGTCCTGTCGTACCATAGCTCAATTAACCAAAAGAGGAACAGCCAACAATATTTAGGGAAGGCGGTCTTCGCCACACAGACGTAACATTGCCTGATGTTTTTCACTCCCGTTAATGTTTCTACCTTTTCTATTCTCCAAAAAACAGGAAATCTTGTCTCAAGCTTCTTCTCGTCACTCTAATGATGTCCTATTGTTTATTTTATTTTGTGTTGAGGCAGACAATTTTAATTTTTATACGAGTAAGTAATATATATTAGAGCCTAAGAAACGGGCCTTGTAGTCTTAAGAACTAATTTTACCCAAAGCCATTTAGTCTACGGCACTAACTTTGAAAGCGGATTCATAGAAGCCGTGTGAAAGAAGCACAGAATGTATTGTGTAATTTTTAGTTTTGCCAAACGTGTATTCTCCATTTTAGTTTAGTCCGGGTGGCGTTTCACCTGTACTGTTATGTTTACAGAAGGTTTGGTTGAACTCTAGTCGGAACCCGAGTGGAGATTGGGGATATGAAGACTGGGTCGGTTTGTGACGTGTATCCACATCCGTGATGAATGACATCGGCGTTGATGTCAGTCCTGAGTGGTCACATCTCTGTACCTCCAAGCTGCTGTTGTATGGGACCTTTCTGTCCGTCATTCTGATGATATGCCTTACCCAGCTTGCTTTTCGAAGGGCAGTCCATATTACACTTTGCTATGATCTTTGAAAATCAACCTAAGTGACTCCACAGGGAGCTTTTAATTCTTTGTAACATCTCTCCCAAAAGGGATGTGATGAAGGTTCCCAGGATTAGCATTTAGCTTGAGTTCACAGTGAGTCAGATATGTATGCCCACTGAAGACTAAACCAAGGTTTTGTTGAGCATACATGTTTTTACGAACTGGCTAATGCTTGTGTTATAGCTCAAACTCATCCCAAGGCAGATGTAAACGGCCTTCTCTGTCCCGTGTCCATTAGATTACATTACTCTGTATTCCGCAAGGGCGGAGCCTTGTGGTGGCATCCGTGCCACCATAGGCCGTTTGCGTTGACTAGTGTGAAACGATGTCCGTCAGCCACAGATCCGTTTACGAAGGTGGCCATTCGGAAAGAGTCTCACTAAAAACTGCTGTATAACCGCGTAGCTCTTGGTGTTGACGCAGTATTAGTTCTAACTGTATGTAAATGTCTGCTGACTACTTCAGTCATGTTCATCTGGGAAACGTGTGAATACTTTGTAAACTGTATCGCCAGTGTACGAAGACATAACAAAAAAAATAATTTATATATAAAATGTAATGTAAAAAAGTCTCAAGTTTTTAAAGAGAATGTATATTATACAAATGTGATGTACATTTTTTTTAAGTAAATGAATTTAAAGTAACTCGGAGTCGTTGTTTTCATACCATAGTGGCAGTTTATTTCTAGAACAAAACGTCTGATTTGCTTATGACTGGGGATTACAATACGCTGAAAACCTGGGGGATTTCGCTGCGGCACTGGGGAGAGCGGTGACGTCAATAAAGACCTCTCTTGAGGTCGTTGTCTATATCCCTTGTCTGAAGCGTGGATGCGTCCGGCCACCGGCCCGCTGAAAGCTGTGCCTGAGCCACTAATGAGAACAAAACTATTGGCTGAAATGAATGACCTCTTTTTAAATTGAATCCCTCTTCATATTTTATTTAAAATATACTTAGAGGGATTTTCCCCATTGCCGCTTTTCTCAGATCTTCTCAAATCCAGGTTTCCTTTTGATTTGGTGGTCTGCTAGTCTTAAAATGTACCGGCCTCCCGTATCGTCACTCTGTTCCATTAAATCATCAGCTGCGAGACAAGTCTTTTATGTGGTTATCATGGGCAAGCAGGTGCCTGTGAGAACGCGCATATATAATGAATGACTTTCAGCTTTAAGAAGAACACATGCTGTCGGTCCTTCCCAGCAACACAAAGCCCTGACTTTTGGGCAGATGGCAGAGAGAGGCTTATATCCAATCCAGAGGGTACTCGTGTAATTATTAAATATCACGGGAGGGGGGCGCTGTTGCCTGTTTTTGAATACAGCATGGTGTGAATTGCCAATCTGTATTTTATATATTTTGTGTTGTTTGGCCCAGTTTTGTGTTACCGATTAAGACAAACGGAACGCATTGACATTCTCATTTTAGGGTTAGAGGTTGGTTACAAAATTGCCATGTATCTTTATTTTATGCATTTATATTTAGCTACCAAATTATTGAAATGGCACAAAATTGCATTTGTGTTAACCTGTAATGAAAAAATAGGCTCCCCCCCCCCCCCATTATTACACTGACCTCATTGACTGTTGAAAGAAACGGGGTGATTTCTGCCCCTGGGCGGATCCTATCTGGAGATAAAAAAAAATGTTTTTAAATGCTTCAAACCTCCATTTCACTGGTGAGTAATCGGTGAGAAAATAATATTAATCTTAGTATTATTATTATTATTAGTATTGGTGGTATTATTATTATTTACAGTACTCTACAGCTGCTAGCAGCTACTCATTTATACAGCTGGGATTTTTACTGAAGCCGTTTAGCGTTTAGGGTAAGTACCTTTTTAAAATGAGCCTCTGTTCTAAACTTACTGGTGACACTTGCCAACCCCACCTCTCTTTACCACAGGAACCTCCTCTAGAAAAGTGAAACAATTTCCACTGTGACCACCCTGTTTTTATCACTTAACCCGATGCCAACTACCAGAGGTAAATCTGGCTTTACGGACCGAACCATATCGTGAACTGAACCATGAAAAACGTTTATAATGTTGTGTTTATTGCCCAACCTGTCTCAACGTTAATATGCAGATACAAAATGTATAAAGTCTCTATCAAAATGCAAATGTCCACTTTTTTACGACTCCGTCTGAAGTATGGTATTGTAGAAAATTTTGTTGATATCAAACGGCAAAGTCCCGAAATCAAACTTAAGTATTAAAATATCTAAAAGTTCTAAGAGATTCCTCTGAACTATTATATTTATTTATTTTTTACTTTACTTTGGAAGTTCTCACCATGTTTTTTTTATTTTTTATATTAGTGCTCGAAAATGGAGAGGGTCTCAGCGGAAAAGAGAATTAATTTCTCCTTCTATATTTTATAAGGAGGCTTCTAATTGTTTTTTGGTTTCCTTGTGTTTCTGCACTCGATTGTTACTGTGTTCACCCAGGCGGGAACTTGAGATATCTTTTTAAGATTATAAAAGAAATTAGGATATTTTGCGACAGTCGCCAAACAGGGCCAACCCATTTTGTACATCACCCACAATTCCACTATATTTTCCATTGGGTGCTTAACAGCCGAACATCTCTTAGAAATGTGTTGTGTCAAAGGAGGTGAAAAACCTACTGATTGAGCCGGTTGGATCCCTCAGCGGATTCCAAGCCAATGTTTTCCCGTTCCATTGCTCAAGCGTTGCAGCTGAAACGACGTGAAGCTGTCTGAGAATTGAGATAACTAGGCTATTGAATAAAGATAACCAAAGTAATTAGCTTACTCATACTAATAACAAACCCTTGAGACTTTTTTTGAAGGAGTTTGCCTGTCTGTTACTGTAGTCACAGGGCTTTTAACCTTGAGGTGACTTCATGTTAGTGACATTAGCACGATTTGTCACTTGTGTTTTACTTCATAATTCTCTGTACAGTCACAGAGCTGAACTGTTCTGAACAAGCACAGTCAATAAAACATGAACATAACTGAAATGGCAAACTGTTTAAAATAACATGGTAATACATAAAGTCATGTGCAGGTCATTTTAGCAGCTGCATAGGGCAAGGTGATGGCTAAAATGATTTTATAAACTTTATGAAAGCATTCAAATAAGTTATATTATATTGGGCAAATCCAATAAAAAATGAATTTACCAGCTCACCTTCACCCACAGTCACCTGGGAGCGCTCGCCTTAAACCCACAGTCACTTGGCACCATTTGGTAGTGCCGTGCCGTGCCATGCCAGCCTGGGAAGTAGATGGAAGACTCTGGTTGGCAACGAGCCGAGAGAAACTGCCGATTTAACCCATCACAGCCTGGGCGCCGCTCTGCTGTTTCTGCCCCCCATAACAATCGGCTGATGATACGGGTTGGACTCCAATTGTTGAAGGAATTCCAGCTCATGGGGTTAAGCCTGCAATCGGTGATCCTAACAAAAGTCAAAAATTGTATGAGTTTTTTCCCCAGAGCCCCCTGAGGGAACAGATTAAGTGTAGCATATTGTGTAGGAAATGACTGGTATAATAATGAATAAGCCACTGGACAAACCAGCCAGCCCAAGTCACTCATCTGCTCTAGCTGAGATGGGTGTGGCATACTGACATGGTATCCTGCGCCACACGTTCCAGGGTCATCCCAGTTCCGTCATGAGCGCTGCATAAACGTTTGGAATTGGTTTGTAGCGAAAGCGGGTTTAGGCAAGTGTGTGGGAAGTGTGAATATGATGCCCAGGTTTATTTCCGTGGAACAGAAACGAAGCATGTTGTTTTTAGGCTGGTCAGTGGTGTAGTGGTTTAGGTATTGTACTGCTGATTATAACCAGGAGTTTGCTTACCAAAGGGAGGCAGATGGGAGAACGAGTAGCGCGCATAGAGCTAGCGTTCTAAATTGGAATGGGCATTTGTAAACGGATATCCGACGCCGACGACAACAATATATATATGCGCGTTGTTACTGATATACCGGGGTGGAATATCGTTCTCTCTGTTCGGTGTAGTTTTTATGTTCAGTCAAGGTAAATGACAGAACAATTTCAGTTTTGGGAAGTCGTCGTCGGGTTTCCGCATAGCTTTTGTTGAGGGTGCTGAGTTTTATCTGAAGTGGTGGTTGCTAGACTAGGGGGTCGGTGTCAGGCTATCACAATAAATTAACTTCTCGTGAACATGAGACTCGTGAAACTCGTATGTCTGAGTCTGTTTTCCTGTTCATACGAGTTCCCCATGAATATGCCTTTGAGATCTGTCTTAGTTAGGATCTCATTCACGCCAGGTATCATCAGGTTCTAATCCAAATAGTGATTTAAATTAAACAATTAATGAGTAAATGGGTAAAGTAGAATGAAACCTGCCGAAAGACCAGAATGTTGCACCGCTGTTTTGCATCTGTGTGTCTATGTTATGCTGTGTGGTTTAAATAGTGACGCTATCTAAGTGACGATTTTCAGATAAACAGATGCACTACCCCATGATGTCGCTAGGAGGAGCTGAAGTCAAGGAAAAGATACAAATCTGCGTTTTAGAGCAATTCCTTAAAATCTTGTCCAAGTTTTTGTTCACATTGCAGTCTAAGTCAGGAAAGCAAATTAACCATGACAAATTGATGTATAACATTCCCAACACCATTACCCTTCAGAACACAATTATTAAAAGTGTAATTACTTTAGTTGGCTCATGGTATGAAATCAAATATTAGAATCGTAATGATGACTTCCGCATACACCCCCTCGTTTGCCTTTAACGGTAGTATTTATTGCATTTATTGTTGCGTGTTTTTATAGAATTATTAATCTTATACTTTGGTATTGTTTCCGCTTTGAAATTTAAGGGCTCTAATTCTCTTACATTCCAGGTGGTAGTGTACAAAGGTGGTTCTATTTTTGTCCTATGCAGGTGTATTACATAGCGCTACCGACGAGAACGGTCATTTGAACCGGTACGAAGGGGAAGAATACGACCTGTGTAGACCAATTGTTTGGTCACCAAAATAAAATTAAAAAACACCTCACAAAACAGTGCAGTTTCGTTGTAATTGAGTATAGGTTTAAACATGTTTAAACGCACGGTCTCCGCCGATCGAGAGCCTAGCTAAGCACGAAGACGCGAAGAAGACCTGCTATGATGACTCCATCGCGTATGTCGTATCCTACCTGTCACTCAACTCTCAACCTTATCTAATAACTAAAAACCGAGAACACATAATAGCTAAACTTTTAAATCAATGTATATCGCATGTTCAATCATGAATATTTGTATTTATGTGGTCCCAACCAAAATATATTTCAAGACAAAATGAGTCTTTATGCATAAACAGTGCATTTGTCTTCTATTCATCTGCATTTTACTGAAGTTGGCTACTTGGAGGAACACAGCAATATTTTGGCATATTTATGATATGTCATAAATAGAATAGAAGATAAATGCACTGTTCGTCCCTGTTCTATGCATAAAGACAAATTTTGTCTTGAAATATATTTTGGTTGGGACCACATAAATACAAATATTCATGATTGAACATGCGATATACATTGATTGAACGGTTTTTGTGATGTTATATTAAACGCCTTGATTCCTAAAATAGCGAACTGCTGTGATTGGTCGTTGAGTAACCGCACCACGCCTATTTGTTGATTACTGGTTTAAGCCAACGATTTTAACTGTTGAGTTTGCCCTACGCCCTCCACAGTAACTTGTCAACTCGACGTCTGTTTGGACGTGCCTAAACTCTCCAGCGCCAAGAGTTGGTGCCTAGCGCAACAATGACGAAATAAAGCCCTTTTTGAATGTGACAGCTTTATTTAGAGCTTAACATTTGCAGCAAGCTTATCAAAGGTAGTTCAAATGTGTTTTTTAAGCATGGTGTTACTCCGGATTGATCACATTTTGTGAAGTGTAAGATATACGTGAACCTCTGAACAGTATATAAGTAGCTCGATACTTTCCTGCAGTCATGTGAGGACTGCAGAATGAAAGCCGATGATTTGGGGGTTTAAACGGGTTTGGGATTGACGGGTTGACCCGATTCAACCGAACAGGGACTTGTGAGGATTTCCTTCCGAATCAAACTTGATCACAAAAGAAGAGGAAAAACGCACGGTAGGAGTGATAATTAAACAGGTTCTGGACTGTCCTGTGCAAGTGTTCTCTGAAAGGTGTGCATTTTGTCTGCAAGATTCAAATTATAACTAAAGATTTTCTGCTGAGAATCTTAATGGAGGAGCTCAGACCGTCTGCGGAGAACAAAAGGAGTGTAATTACCAGCTACCTGAAAGTCAAATCGCCGTGTAACGACAGGGCCTTATGCCATTGTGTCTATTGAATTTGAGTGTGAGAGAGGTGCTGTTTGCTTGACAGTGGACCAAAATCCCACCTCCCCCAAAGTAGCATTTGTTGCTGGGGTCAGAATTGCAGAAGCCACACCATGGGAAAAGGATGCTATCCGGGTCCAAATTAGCGCTCTCTGTCGCTGGCAGTGATAAACATGGACCACATGCACGCCTTGTGTGCACATTGGAATGCGACTGTGATGGAAAGGGGCCACCAGGCAGGACGGTCTGTTTAAATATCAGGCACATCCCCGGGGCTGTCTCCCAACGAGGACCAAGTTACAGAGTGGCAGACGCCAGCTTTCCTAATCTCTCCTCATGAATAAGTCATTGCCCCCCCTCGCCTCCTCCCTGTGGATGGCGGAATAATCGCTCGCCCCTCCGGAAAAGGATGCACGTGGTGATTGGCTGTCTCAGCACTTCAGCAAACTGCTGTTCATCAGTGGCCCAGGCCAGCGACCAATGTCCTGGTGACGTGTGCAAATGTTGTTGGAGTGCTGCCGCGTCCTCGCAGGGAACGCAATGCGTCGGACGAAAATGGAGGACAGTTTAATCCCTGGGTGCGGTGTGTGTGTGGAAACTGGGCCGGGTCAGACTGTTTGATTATACGGCGTACAGTCGGTGTCTGCACTGTTACTTTGCAAACCGCTTTAGGGGGTCCTGTGTCAAGCCGTTCTGCTCTCAGATTACCTGCATGAGGAAGAGACCATACTCTGGTTCGGTGTTGACTGTCTGCTGAATCCATGGCCAACTTTAGTACAAAACGTGGGAGATTTGACTTTGCGATGAATGTTTCTGAGCTGACAGTGGACTATCACAGGCCCGTCATTGTGAGGTAAAGGGGCTGCAACCCTAACAAACTGTGAGCTTGTGCATTTCTGAGGGCGCTGTCAATCAGAGTGAGTTCCCACACCAGCCTTGGCACGACCGCTCTTCCCTGCGTGACAAGACCGCCAAGAAAGCGTGTCGATGAGTGCCAAGACGGGGCTGATCTGTGGCACCCTCTGGCTTAATGGCTATAAAATGTTTTGGCGTATCTGCTGAAAAAATTGAGAAACGTCTTCTTACTCCACTCCCCTCTTTCTGCTTCCAGCCTCGGAACACAACGTTATGGCATAAACAAGTAAGCTTCTGTAATTGTAGTGAAAACGGGTGTTTTAGCTTGTAAACTTCCCCGAGGTGTTGTATGCCCTGAACAACGGCCCGTTGGCCTCAGACTGAGGCTGCTCCGGTGAAGGAGAAGTTCCCAGCTGCCAGAGGGCAATAAGGCTTGCCCTCGTCCTCGCGTTCCTCGCATAAATGTGCATGTGACACGTGACCTGTGTGGTTCCCTCTTCTCCTTTTTCCGGGCCCGTCTGGGGCTCCAAGCTCAGACCGTCTCAATCCCTCACGCTGAAACGTGCGTCAGCTCCATGACAGAGAGCCATGGGTGCTTAACTTTGCCAAGGGGCCAACGCAAAGCCAAAAGTGTCCACCGGGGGTAATCTCCGATGGTCTGCATTTCTGACCAATCCGCGGGGACATTCATTTTTTCCTAAACTGCCGATTTCATTCCTCTCCATTTATCGACTTGATCAGCTAGCTTATTGTTGTGTTTCATCAACTCTATACCGGGCAGCCTTCCCAGTCTCAGATTAAATTCATTTCATGTTTTGCCTTGAACCTTGAGTTGCGATTATCAAGAATTTCAGTATGCCCAAACTGAGGGGGAAAAAGCCCCATTATTCTGCTGTATATCAAGCGTTTGTCACCAATCGATACATTTCTGCTGACCAGAAATCCCGTGGGTGTCATTGCTCTTAATCTTACAACACTTAGACATGAGTTAGAAAAATGTACTTGCGTTCTGTATGAAGTGTGCTGCATGAGATATTTCCTGTGTTGGAACGCGCTCTCTAGGTGGCCGGGTGAGAGAGTGCGTGCGTCCTCATAAATCATTAGCTAGCTGGCGCTACGGAAAACGTGCGTGTCCCTGCTGATTATTTCTCAGTTGTTTGCCTTATTTTATATCTCACCTCACCTCACCACGTGACCTCACCTCACCTCACCTCACCACCTCACCTCACCACCTCACCTCACCACCTCACCTCACCTCACCACGTGACCTCACCTCACCCATCACTTAGGGTCACCTCACCTCACCACGTGGCCTCACCTCACCCATCACTTAGGGTCACCTCACCTGACCATGTGACCTCACCTCACCCATCACTTAGGGTCACCTCACCTGACCACGTGACCTCACCTCACCTCATCTCACAGCCTGTCATTTACTCTTGCTCTGCCTGTGTTTATTTTTATTTTGTGATCAGAATGTAATTTTTGCATTGTTCATCCGCTGGGCAGAGCACCCGAAAAGCCCCCTTGGTTAAGAAGGACCCCTCTGGCATTAAATGTTGACATTTCCAAGCTAATTATGCTTAGCATCCTAGCCTCCATCTCCAGCTGTTCACATTAATTGCTGTGTAATACGCTATTAAAGTTCAGGTCACTCAGAGACAAAGATGTTTCAGCATCATTAATAACTGGGTGAGAGGGCCTACTAAGAGGAAATGTTGGGTAAATACCTCCTAGTTGGCTTGTGATAGGACTGAGGTTCTTCCTGAAAATTTCCAAAATTGGTCAGACGTCTTTGCTTTTTAAGCCCTGTGAATGTAGTAATGTGTGTGTCAGGGGTGGATAGGGTTAGAGATGGCCGTAACAGAAGAAGTTGGTTTATATTGTTTATCTATCCTCCCACCTGGCTGTTACTGTAAAGGATGTAAAAATGTGACATCGATCAACAGAATATAGACAGGTCTGTTTGGAATTGGGGTGTCTGACATGGGTAATGAAAAGCTGGGAATAGGTTCCAGTCCCAGGTGTGAGATTTCCAACAGGCACAGTGCTGCGCTCACCCGGACAAACTGGAATTTAGATTAAATTTAAAAGCTTCATGAAGCCGGAGTTATTTCAGGGCCTTCTTGGAACAAGGCCACTGTTACCCCAGCCACCTCCCAAATGCTCTCAAATAGTTTTTTTAATCCTTTTTATTAATTTATTTGGAATTTAATTTCCAATTTCCAACTGTGCTAATGCATCTCAGCGCGTCTTCACAATTTCTGCCATCAAACACGGAGATGATGCAGTACAAAGTACGAACGGTCTCCTCCAATCCTCTTTTCCACATTGGGGGTTTCATGGCCTGCATGAGAGGTTCAGCACTGGTTGTAGGAAAGGTACGTTCCTCTCAGCAGCGCTTGTCAGTCTGCGAGAGCCCGGAAAGCTGGGTGAAGAGGCTCGTTAGCCACGACCCAAGAGAAGCGCTGCGGTTTTAACCCTCCCCTCAGCCAGGGCGGCGCCATACCAATATTGTGCTCTCCTGGTCACAATCAGCTGAAGACATAAACTGGATTTTCTGCCTGCCCTCTGACGAGCGCCTTCACCCACTCCGCCATCCACAAGACCCTTTTCTCAGTAATGGCCGTTGAATTGAATTTGTAGATGAGAAGTTCAGTTAATCATTTTCCATACTTTTCTTGTTTAAAAAAACGACTGTCTCTCAAAGGTGCTGTCTTTGAAATCACTTGGAACTGTCTCAACTTCTTCAACTAATCACCAAACCTTCAGAGTAAGAACTAGGGTTTAAAAAAAAAAAGAACAGAAAAAGTTTAATCAGCCTAGTGAGTTCATGTTTTTCTTTAAAGTTGTTATGAAAGACCTTTGCTGGATACCTGAGCAATTTCACATTCCTTTTCCTTAGGATTAGCACCCCCCCCCCCCCCCCCCACAGCACTTTGTTACCCAGACTTTCATTGTCATGTTTAGGTAAACCTGTCAGATTTTCCCAAGTAATTAGTTGATGGTGCACTAAATGTGAATCGTCTCTCGTGCGGGGTTGGGGAGGGCGTGTTTTTAAGTGCTGTGTTGTTCCAGCATGCTGGGATGATTTTATGAAACGGCAGATGTCGGGGACCAGGAAGAGATGTAAACAACCCTGTACAGACGTGCAGCTATCTCTGTACAGAGCCTTCACTACTCTGTTTTCACTTCTTTAACGTTTTGTACCCTACATTAATAAGAATTAGTCAAATCAATGAGTGTTAACACTGCTTTATTCTCTGAGGGGGGAGATTATTTTAATGCCACTTAACAGACTTGGCTCTCTGTTGATTAACAACAGGGACACGCATTTTGGGCAGTGCTGGCCCACGAAACAATGGACAATCTGTTGACTTCTGATCACCTGCAGCTGTGAAGTTAATTTTGGAAACCAAAACTCTTTCCAAGTGCAGGGATGCCTAATAAAAAAACCACCTTGTGTCACCTAACCTCTGTCGCTCAGAGCTGTTTTGTCATTGCTTCAATTCCTTAAATCACAGTGGGAAAGACTATTCAATTCCCGTAGGGAAGAATATGGTGAAATGGAAGTTGTTTTTTTTAAACAAAAGCGCAAATATAAGAGACATCTACAAAAGGCTTGTGTTGACAGGTGTCTGTGGTTTGATATCCAAATTAACGAGATCCCTGCTGTGAAACCCCGTCATTGCTTGGGAGATCGTCCCCCTTCAGGTTAATATGATTTGTTTGAATTCAGAGCAAGAGTTTGACTTCAACAGCCTTTGCTCCAGAGAGACTAAACAGGCCAGACAGAGGTCTGTTTTTACAGAAGTCCACGAGGGGCACGGGATTCTGGACTGCAGTTATTTCAGCTCTCTCCGTTCTGTCAGACCTTCAAGCAACCCAGCCTGTGATGCTGTGACACTGACGCTGTAGCTCTGTGACACTGACGCTGTGACACTGACGCTGTGACAGAGAACTCTGTAGAATTTCAGTGCCCCTGTGGATGCTCCTCTTTGTTCCCACGCGCCTGTTTTGGGCTCCTCTGTTCCCACACATCACTGGGTTTTCTGCAGTGGAGAGGTTCTGTTTTGGGCTGCTCTGTTCCCACACATCACTGGGTTTTCTGCAGTGGAGAGGTTCTGTTTTGGGCTGCTCTGTTCCCACACATCACTG
>JAOVYW010073282.1:0-20324 GCA_025775045.1 Hiodon tergisus
ACCGTTCGCCGATATCCCACAGTTCCCCATTACGTCACCCCTATAACATCGAACATACAAACTCCAAACATAACATTATCATTTCCTACCTTGCCGTTAATTTGTCATAATACTGTTATCTACAAATCTTGCAGTAAATACCGATTTGTCCAAAAAATAATATCTAGTGCAACTCAACTGTTTTATTTAAGTATTTTAAATATATGTATAAAATGTGTGCGGTACACAGAAATTTCTGTGAATAATACCTGTTTTCGTGAGAGTCATCTGACAGATTACTGGACAACCAGGTGAAAAACCGGGAAGAACGGGTCATAGTTGCTAATACCAAGTCGTTCTTGGTGGGCAGCTGAAAGGCACAGAGGTACTAAAGCAAGTATCGAATGTACCCTTGAGTTCAACTTGTGAGCAGAAAGATGGCTCGGATGAACACTGAGCTCTGAGGGGACAGTCAGGAAAACAATCCCTGAGGGATCAGTTTTCAGTCAGTGTAAACTGCATAAATTAGATAAAGGGTGATGGAGGACCAGAATAACAAGCAATTTATTGCTAACTAACTCTAATCAATGTTGGCACAGGCTGCGCACAGCCCAGTCCATTAATGCAATTTACATAGCACATCGGTTTACAAATAACCACTTCAAAAGAGATGAGCAGAACCACATTTTTTAAATTTTATTAATTGTATTGAGCAATTTGATCATAAGAAAATTCCATATTACTGTTGTATTTGCTTTATGGCATGGAAAATAGCTACAATTTTTACAGTTTTTCCAAAATCTCCTAATCACCCAGGAGGGACATTTTTCACAAGGAGCCTGAGAACAAACTGTACCACCACTTTTTCAAAAGCATGATCACATTGCAACGGTCTGGTTTACAGATCACACGACTAAATTAATTTAGAAAATGTTAAAAACAACAGAAAGTTAAAGGTAGACCAATCAGGAAACATTGTTCCTGTTTGCCAGCATATGCTAAACTGTTCTCTACAAAATAAAATCTTCACATCACTCATATTATTAAAGTACAATATGGCAATTTGGAATGGCCAATTATTTCCCCCTTTTTCTCCGCAATGTGTTATCGCTATTTTTGCTAATGCATCTCGACTCGTTGTCATGACTCCCACCGCCACTTAATTATATGTTATAATAACACAAGCATTTTCCAGCTGTACTTTGTTTTCCATTCAAAAGCAAATGTCATGTGGGCATGCATATCCTTCAAGGAAGTAAATCAATTTCCACGGGTGGTGATATGAATTGATTTCCTAACTTGATTATTAATAATAATAAGAGAAAAAAGACAAAACTGTGAAAAACTTTTCCCCGTATCAAGGCTAGCACAACTTCTTTTGATACAAGACGTTAGCTACCATTTCAATTTTAACTTGCAATTAACTAGCAAACACAAATTTCACAATTTTTATATATATAAACAATGGCACAGCCTCTCTTTACCTACGCTGTAATCTTGTTGCCTTTGATGCAGGAGTTTGAGTCTCCAGAGAAAACTCCCTAGGCTCTATTTAACTTGTGTTTCCAAGCTAAAAATACTGACAAGTTTGGCAATGTACAAAGCAAATATTTAACAAGAGATTTTCTCCTTTCTCATTCCCAGCCTAAAACAGAGAGCAGATACTATTTTTAGTTCATTGTAATAAGTCTAAGGTGACTTAAACATCAGGATAGTTCTTCTATCATGGTCTGTTAATGTAATGACCTGTCAGACAAGTAAAGACTGATTTTCTCTAGAAGAACTCTGGGAGTCTCTGCCAGTCACCCACACAGATTCATCTGCATTTGGAGACCAGTGGTACTAGAATAGAGGTATTTCAAATTACTTTGAATGATCTGTATGTCTATTTGCTCTATATTTCAGCCGCATTATTATCAGGGTCTCTGCAAATTCTTAAATTCATAATCAGATGTGGATAGAAGCTATTTCTCCATAAAGTTCTTAAAACATTAAACAGAAGTTAATCCAGGGGGCTTCAGAGAACATTTAACCACATGCATCTTGCAAGAGATGAATCCCCCAAGACTCAACCCGAGAATAGTAAGTAGACGAAAGTCAGAAGATAGTTCAACCTGCAGAGATCACATGTTCATGCAGGGGGAGTTTGATGTGAAGATAGAAGAACTCTCAATTTTGCTGACGGACATCAGAATAACCATGTGATAAACGTACGCCACCACTTGACTCAGTCACAACCATGACAAAAACTGTGTCTTGCCACTAACACTCACCAAGTATGCCTGAAGCAAATATCAAATATGTGGGCAGAAAAAGATGCTCTATTCATACAAGCCAAGGATCATTTACATGAGAAAGCTATGGGGAAATATGCTACCTGTTGTGAAAAAAACCATGGAAAAACCGAGGTGGTATTGCCAACCACCTAAAAGGCACAGATGGGTGTGGGGACCTTAGCAGCACAATAAGTTATTAAATTAAGGTTCCGGAACTCTGAGCATTGTCTTCCACCTTGAACGATGCTGCCTGTTTACAAAACTATGTGTAGTCTTATGTGGAAATGCAACTACAGTGCAGTCGGATATCATCCATTCAGTATTTTGCTGAACTGCACCGCCTAGCTTGCTAAAACGGCTGAGAATTAACTCATCATGCCAATCTTGTTTTCACAATTGCACTCACACAGAGAAACATTAATCCAGTCTGAACTGCAAAATATCTGGGACATAGGCTGCTATTTTAATCCTTATCCATAGCACAACAGCAGTTTCCAGAAACAAACCGCAGTAAGAGACATGCCAGCAAAGTACTTATAGTAAAGCTATTTTAAAAAAAAGACCTTTTTTTCTTTCTTTTTTTTTGTAAATTACAAGATAAATAAATGTGCATCTGAATTCCATTAATAACCTGATTTTTTCATTGATTCTTGCTGAAGGCATTGTAACTAAGTTCTTCTTTGTAGCTTATTATCAGAATGAAATAGTTTTTAACTAAAACGATAATATTTGATTAAATTAATAACTTGGAAAGAATAAGTTACAATATAAATGACATATACAATATAAATCTAATGATATAATGTGGAATTTAAAAACGGAAACCTTGGGTTCCTGTTTTTCCCGATTTTCTTCCTTAAATGTGGCCATTGAATATAAGCTGAATGACATGAGGAAATGTCAAGGCGCACAATGAAAGTTTCTTTGTCTTGTTCCCAATTGAAATTGTGGGGTCAATCAGTGGGAACTTTCACGTGAAGTCAATTGAGAGTAACAGTAAAGAAAAAAATGAATTAAGCCGTCACAGGCTTAAAACGTCTAAAATGTTGTAAATAACAAGTTATTCAGCCAGAAAATTGAGTCTAAGTCTCCGTTTCTGTGCACAAGGCTACTGGGGAGGATCATGGAAGGACAAGAAGCCAGAGGCATTGTTGTCAAACCACTGACCAGAGCACTCAGCTATAAAACTAGGCCAAAAACATTATCTTGGTAACAGTGTCTGCTAATAAATAATAATGTCGTGATCATTTAGAGCTGTACTTCATTTAAATTTTTCTTCGCACTTCATGTGATGTGTTTTTTAGGTAAGTTTTTATTTTATTTTTTATTACACACAGGTGCCATACTTCAACACATATAGATTTTTCAACCACAAACATCTTAGAGATGGGTTTTCACTCTTGTAATAAAAATGCAATCCTTCCTGCACAGACTTAGAGTAGGATAAAAAGTTTACAAAAGTGAAAATCCCTGAATCAGGCAGGACCACTTGCAAGCAAAATGCAGGAGGGAATCCAAGTCACACTTAATCACACTTAAAGAATACGCTTTCCGAGTTGCAAGAGATGCATACCAAAATGTGAAGCAGCACTATTTTACCCTAGATTTCTGGGCCATGGTACATTCCAGCAAGCTGCTGAGGTAAGCTGCTGCCAAAGCACAGCCACATGCCAAGTCCTGTCGCCATTCCTTACATCGAAGCTGATAAAGAGTGGAACTGACTCACCTGTTTGTGTCCCTCCAACAAGGCTGGCCTTGGGCCAAAGGGCCAGGGCCACAAAGATGTGGCCTTCGGCAAGCTGTTTGGCTCAGACACGATCTCTAGGCAGGCACACGGACAAGTATCCTGCCATTGTGGTGGAAGCATATAATTCCAAAATTCCAATACACCTATCAGAGAAAGTGTTGGATACTGCACTATTGAAAATGAAACAGGTCTTTCAGAAATGCACACAGTGAAATTGATGTGAAAGGTTCTGCTTCATTAGGACAATACAAAAAGGTTGCACACAACAAAATTAAAGACAAAAGGTTAGAGTTGGGCCCTCGTTTAAAATGCAAGTCAATGTTTTATATGCAGCATACCATGCAGTTTGCCAAAGTTTCCTCCGGTCAGGAACTATGTCAATTATTCAAAATTTTCAATATACATAGGCAAAAAAGTAAATAAATAAACACATGCAAATGGTGCAGAGGAGTATTGTAAATTATGTTAGAGCGTCATTAATCATAACTTAAACCATGACTCAAACCTTGCCCGTTGAAAAAAAGGACTGAAGGGAATTGACACACTTATGCCGTTTTTTATTATTGTTGTTTTTGCTTACTTACTGTTTTACAGTCTTGATTTCCGGAGCATTACAACCGAAACATTGGACATTATTCAACAAATGAATTACAAGGATACAGAACTCATGGCACAATGTCAGTTTACACAGCATTTTAGGGTGGGGGCAATGCATAGAAAGGTTACTCTGACCTATCCATGCTTACATAACTATGATTAAATCAGACATAATCTTTCCATTAAATTACATTAGATGTGAGTCTACAAAATTATATTGCTACAAATTCTGTTTCACACATGGAAAGCAAATAATCTTTTACTATAGGGTATTAGTTACTGTCATATATTCTGTAGGTAGTCATAAAAACAGGATCTGTTTGCCAAGATTTTGATATTTGACATACATTGGACTTTCAATAAAACTGTATCTCTCAAAACTGATGACACAAATCCCTTTCAATAGGTAGGTATATAGTGGCGCTTTCAAAAGAAAATACTTTGATTTAAACTTCTAAAAATGGTTTAGTTATAAAAAAAATCTTTCACATTAACAAAACTTCACAATTAAGTCCTAACAGATTTAGAACAGAAATTGTCTCATTAGTTGCTTAATGGCAAATGTAAACTTACCAAATTCTACAAGGAATAAACCTTCTCCTCCGACTCACCTATGACCCATAAAAGCAGTAGCACCTGATAGCACCGTGTACTGAGGCCGGGTGCCCATAGTAGACAACGATTCATTCCCTTGGTTTAGTTTGTTTTTTTCTCCCAATTCGCAACATATGGCTGCTTGGTTATACTGTAGATAATCCTGGAAACCGTCTTTCTTTAGTCCCAGACTGCACTGAATAGTTAAGTGTTCCAGCCTAATCCGATGTGAGTGGCCAGAAGGTAACACATGCCCACCGTGCAGGTCATGAGCATCATGGGAAATCCCAGCCTGAAACACAAGAAAAAAAACACACCACAGCAGTTGGTATGATTACCAACAGATTACAACCACAGTGAACAGTGGCTACCACACTTTAAGCAGCTTCCTCAGATTTCACCACCACTGAAAGAGCAGAGTTCCTAAATCGGACATTAAACCCCCTTGTCTGCTTGATTATAAAGCACTTAAAATTCCACCACCAAGCATTGCAAGTGTGATCGCTATTGGGCTGTAATGACAGTATTCTATACCTCCACACAGCATGTCCTCTGCATGTCCCCATACTAAGTTATGATAATAGTCAGGTTCGTGGTCTGAAAGAGTTAACATAAATAAGTTACCTTTGCTTGCAAATGTGAAATAGTTGAAATTGATTCTTGGTTCTTAATTGATTCTTAATTGGATCTTCTGAAAAACTGCATTATGATACGAGTTATAAAATGCATCATTTCAAACACATGCATGATCAAATGTAATTGCAATATTGAAGGGGCTTGGATGATTCCTGTCTGCTAGAGGGTGGAAATCCATTCAGCGGAGTGTCTAGGATGTTAGCAACCAACTAATTTGCATGATTTATGCATCTATTCCACTAAAAAAAACATTCAGACAAAAACGCTAACTGAGGTGATGATTTGCTATCAAAACTCAGTTTAAGCAATCTATAACTAAAAGCAGACTCAAGTATTTGCCAAGTAGCTGCTATTCGGGAAATGTATCACACTTATGCACAAGATACTGGGGAAATGTATCACAATTAAGATCTAGTCTACAGTGAAGAAGCTTTAAATCAAAGAAGAAACTTTTCAATCCTTCTAAAAATGTCAAATTAAAAATGTCACATTACCAACGTGTCAATTCTTCTTTATCGTTTGATTTTCAAAACCCTGACGCCTGTGATGCCAACCACAGTTAACTAATTAGAAAAGAATAAAACCAGTCCTTCCTTTAGCCTATATTTGTTTTGAACTGCTTCCACCGACCATCTACCCGTAAAGGTGTTGAAGGTATTGGCCCCTCCTCGCCAAGAATACACTCACAACAGGAAGTTCAAGTCAGTCCCTCTCACTTGAACCTGCAGTTTCTTTAGAAAGTTCTGTGCTCTCTCTCCCCAAATTTTACCCCTTTTAGCTTTTTTGAAACAATGCTAAACATGCTGGGTATTCCTTCTCTCTTCAGATTGGAGGAAGCATATGCTTACAATTTTTATAGATGGGAATAAGACTGTGAAACTGGCCTCACCACATTCCTCACTGACCCTCTAAATGGAAAATATTGCTTGTCAAACCTATCGGTACTAATCTTTCAACAGACTCCCACACTGACTGTGTAAACACATCAACACATTCGGCCCTGAACATACACAGTGGCCAGATAGTCAGCTAATTATAACGTATAACATAATGAGAAAGATTAGCGAGTTTAGAATAGATGTCACTCACAGCAAATAATAACCAATCAAACTTCTTATCTGAAACATTTACTTCCTTCCCTCTAATAGCCTGCCCACGGGTGAATTGTTTTTGTACGATTTATCTTTGATGAAGCAAAGACCTGCTATGGCTCTTATTACTATACTGTGGAACTGCATACGTTGTCTGCTATTTCGCTTCTAGCTGTGCCATAGAGATAACAGATAAAATGGGGAAACTAAAAGGCAAAGGTTATACAACATGTATGCAAATGATGTGACTGCTGCTCATCGATGCCAGTCATGTGAAATATGCAAATCTCTTCTTAGCAGGTATGTCACCAAGTCCCTCCATATTTATTGTGTCTGTTTAAATAGGAACAAAAACATTGCACAAAACGTAATGCAATAAAATAATTTTTAAAAAATCTGCTCATTGGAAGTTCAGTGGAGGCATTTGGAACTATAGAGTCTTCCGAAGTTTCCATGTTTCTTTGGAGACGGATTAAATGAATTAGTAGCGTGCATTCAGGATAAGGTCAGAGAGCTCTCTGAAGGCTACAGGCAAATGTTCATTGACCTCCACAAGCCACAGGCGTCTATAAAAGAGTCCACAAAAAGCTGCATCTAACACTTTCCCCTGTAGTGTCCTTCATTAACATATGCTGAGGCTACTGGTACAGTGGAAAACCTGCCAGGGAAATAAGATGTGAGGGAGGCAAATGTACATCCGAAGGCTCCAGTTGAAGATTCCTCAAACAACTAGCCATCTCTAGGAGATTAAGTTTCGTCAGTAATATCCTGCATTCATGGCCAGGTTGCAAGGAGAGTCCCTCATCTGAGGGCAAACCTCACAAAAACATGCTGTGAATTTGCTATGCCTGTCTTATGTACCCTAAGGAAAAATAAATTAGGTTATTACCGGGTCTATTAACATCTACAGATCCTGGAGCTCATGGCAGGGTAAAGTCTGAGTATGATGTTAAGAGCTAGGATGGTTGCTTGAGGAGACTGCTACGACCTTTAATTTTGGCTGTATACTTGGCAGGTGCTTCATCGACAAGGTTTTCAGAGCCTGAGTGTCAGAGCAATGTGCAAAACGCTCTCAGTACTTAGGAGTGCACAGTGTTCACAAGCAGTGGATCCAATGGCCTTATGAGCAAGGGACATTAAACAGACATTAAACAGTAGTGGCTTCACAATCATATGAGTTGTACATCCGGGTGTTTCTGCTCCACAATGTAATCATTCTGAGTGATCATCTCGAACCCATGATGCAGCCTCTCTTGCTTTCAGAGGAGAGGGGGGTCATAGTTAAAATAAATTTAAAATTAGCAAAAGGCGTTTATATAGGGAGCCAACGTGGCACCATTGTGTACATTAAATGACTCAACTCGCTCCCAACTATCTGTACCTGTAGTTGTTTGCACTAAACGTGATTTTGCCTTGATTAACTTGATTAATGTAGACGTTTCCTTTTGATAAATAGCTATTGCTGTCGCCTTTACAGAAAAATCAGATTAATAAAATACTGCAGAATTTACTACATGATTCACTATCGAAATGAATGTAGTTATTACATTACAGAAGTTCAGGGATCCTCCATAGGTGTTTTTTTTCTGCTTAATGTCTATTAAACCTGTTGTTCTGACAGCCATTGATAGATCTTACTGTACTTATTTTCCCCATTCGCTTGCACTTCAACTGTATTCATTACTCATGACTCATGATGTTAACCATAAAGCATGTGCTACTCCATACATGCTTTCAGGGATAGTGTAGATTTTAAGGCTTTTGACAAATGCTGCTACTCCTCCAATGACTGCTACCTGGCTCTCAGACTTCAGAAGTATTGTTTCAATGGAATGCTCCACCACCAGAATCAATAAGGCACATCTGATGGCCATTCAGGCATGGGGTGCAGTTGCTATCGACTGGGCTACATTTCTGTTTAAATAACCTGGGCTTTTACACAAATTTTATAAATGCTAAATGGCTGCTTTTATAATGCTGCAATTGTCATTACTTTGCATGTACATATAGATTAGAACCACTTTTCATATATTTGTGCATGTCCCTCAATATATCCATACAGGGAAACGTCAGCTGGTGCTTAGCGAAAGAGTAATGGGTCTTCCAAACACATAAACCAGGGAGGGCAAGTGTGAAATTGGTGGCGTGAGAGAAGTGACGGCAGCCTAGCTGCTAACAAATCACATTCTATTGAGTCACATCAAGGTTGACTGAGATTAAATAGAGAAAAACATAAAACCCGAACAGGGCACCAGAGAAGCGATTAATTACAAGCACTCAACAATTAACACAAGCCAAGTCATTTGGCGATCCACTTAGCACCATTTTGCCACAGCACAGTTCTTTTGCTAGCCCTGCCAGTACTCCATCAGTTCTCACTGCTTTGGAAGGGTAATCAGCATGCGGTCTGCCATTGCATGGTGGGATTTCCGAGCAGAATGCACAACCACAGAAAAATTGAGACGTTGTGTATATGCAAAGCATCAACACGGAAAGGAGTGTAAAAAAAAATGTAATCTGCGTTTCAGCCTCTTAATTACTACGGTAGCGCGGCTAACAAAATATGACAAATGGTGGCTGTCAATGCAATGTCACTCCATTGCAAGGAAAAAAAAAACAAATGAAATGAAATGATATAAATATTGATGACTTCATTCATATATAGAATGACAGAAATGAGAGGCGCAAAAATATATATATATATTTGATTCAACAGATGAAAGATTAAACAGTCGTGCATTAAACAAAAAAATATTTTCCCCCTCCATAAATCACACATCTGATTTAAGGGAGACCATCACCTGGGATTCAACGCTGTAACACTTCTGGCACATACCTCCTTCCACAGTCTCAGAATGAGCAGGTTAATCTTTCTTCTGTCACTGGGCACTACCCAGACTTCCTGTAAATAGTTAATCATGTTCATTTCACATGTTTCATTTCCTGAGAAATGGGAAAGTTTGGATTGTGCTTTAGCAATCTTCTCCCTGAAACGATATTTGCTGAATCAGATCACTTTAAAAAAGCCACTTAAAAACAATCTTTCGACATCTACAGAAATCTACAGGAGGATAAGAAAAGTACAACCACGAGATTCTCCACAACCCTGTATGTGTGTGTGTATTGATGCACCCCTGTCAACCAAAGGGGAAGCAGAAAATGCTACAGCAACAAAACATTGGGTTATTATCGTAACCTTGGTTCCCCAAAATAAAAAATATTAAACATCACTGATGGGTAATTTCCCCTTTAAGAACAGCGAATTCTGAGCAGATATGCCAAATCTCGCAAGATCGTGTTTGACATTGTGTGTCATTAATTTTGCGAAAGCACCTACATCCGTTAATAACCCGACTTTCCATTTGAAATATAAAATCTGAACCATCAGCAATGAGTGATTATACCGTAGCTGTCATAAAGACAGCCGAAGGGCTCCATGCAAGTTAAAATTCATCTTACACGCATGACCATGCATGTGCAATGACTAGTCAGTTGTCAGTGGAGGGATTAGCTCCAGAGGCCGCCCTCAACACTCTCGGTGGCCCTTCAGGGTGTTGTGCGTCCACAGACTCTGGTATTGCACTTGTAAGCATCCCATGCGTCTTGGTAAATTGTCCAAGAGGTGGCCTGTCCTCTCTTGGGATTTTCCAGTGGTCTCCTATAGCAGAGGCAGCTTGTTGAGCTGATATGCCAGCTGGGAACCATGACCGTCAAACAGCTGTTCTGTCTGGCACAAACTCTCTGTAATCTCCACATAATACGCTATCACTCTAATCACACTTAGCATGTGGAGGAGACGCTCTCTGTCAGACTGGAAAGACAAAAAACTTAATTTCCACTGACTGGTTCGCATGGAATGCCAAAACCGATTTTGTTATAAAGGCAGGGATAGGCCCCAGAGTAACCTTCAACTTACCTGAAAGCTGCAAGCATGCTCTGGTACAGAAAATGCCTGAAACTCACTTACTCGCTTCGCAGAAGTGATTGCCAATAAAAAGGACGTTTTGTGAGATAAAAGTTAAACTGACATTAAGCCTCCACTGGGAACAATGTTCTTCCTCGGTGGCCAGTAGAAAAATGTTGAGAAACCGTTGACAACGAGACAACTGAGTCTACATCGGGGTGGTGCTTTCGTCAATGTCAAACTCAAAGTTGAAGTCAAGATGCATGGACCAGGATTTTCAACCAAGATCGGGCGTGAAACAGCCTGTATAAGCACCCACACAGAAAGCCTCAAGCATAGTGTCTCCACCAAAGCAGGTTGTACAAGAGCTGTGGCAACGACTAGCTCCAGTCTAAGACTAAGCAGAATAAGAGTGATACAGTGACGGTTTACTTACCTTTACTCCTTGTTAAAGCAGGATCTTAGTTACATCTTTCTGCTCACAGATTTTGTTTAACCTCTAAAAAAAGATTTAACCTCTACCTTATCCTTATCCAAAGAAACCGATCCGCAAGGGCCACAGAGATGACAAGCAGGAAAACTTTAATCTCACTCCTGCTGTACCCTTACCATTTTTTATAGTTCCCCCACATATGCTTTTCACCATGAGAATCCAGCATAACTTTGTTAATTAACAGTGGGCTGTTAAAACTTATTTTGGCCCCTACTTTGGCCTCCCCCCATGACAAATTCAGGTGAACCCACAGGATTCAGGGGGGCCAAAAGGGCCTATAACCATTTCCTGTGCCTTTTTATCCATTCCTCGCTGGATCTTCATAGGCTGCCTCTCTCACTCTGCACGCCAATCGAATCTGCACAACCAGGTGTGCTCCATCTGCACACATTTTTAATTAAGGCAGAATGTATTATCCACTGTCCACACAATAAGACTGAGCAGCTGTGCTATAAATAGGCAGAAACTGGGTCATTTTCATCTGTTATAATGGACTCTTAATCACTTTGCAGAAACTATATTCCCCTGCAAGATAGTTAGACTGTAAAATGAAATGGTTCCCATAAATGGTGCAGTCACTGAAAAAACATTGCATATAAATTTATATACAGAACGCATTCTCCCTTACTGTTCATCACAATGTTGTCCACTATTTCTGCCTCTCTTTATATCACTCCATAAAAACAACACTTAAGCACTGACTTTGAAATGAGTTTATGAGGATACCATTTTTCTGACTCTTGTTAGGTTTGCTGTGTTTTATTGACCAAGATGGCACAACCCCTCGCGATATCTCAGGTGCTCATTGTATTTCATGTTTCATATGGATGTATTTATGTTTTTTCTTTCTGTACGTAATGGCTGGAAACGTAATGTCTAGTAAAGTGCCTGTGCACTCCCCTCCCTCTCTTTCCCTTCTTAAACAACTAACGCAGAGTTGGGTCAGGCAGGTTGAGGTCACCTGTGCACAGGTGAATCCCTGCATAATTTGCAGTCACCTAGCTTCCCACATTAATCCACTCAGCAAAGTGTCAGGGGTAAGTGACTGAGACGGGACTCACACTTACAGCGCCAGGAGGGTTCACCTTGGAAAATCTCATTTAAGCTGGTGCACCACTGTAGGAATTTAAGATGATTAAACTTCTTTATAGGTCCTGATAAAATCTTACTGTTCAGGTCTGCCCTCATTTAGTTCAAGGTGACTTGATCTTTGACAAGAGTTGTTTTGGGTCTGACAATTTATGCGAATATTAAATCTATTAAATTCAGAACAGTATTATTATTTTATTTTATGTAATGGAATGCACATAATGTAGATAAGAATCATATAATCTTGGATGACGGCCATGGGCCGTTGCATCTTTTTCTAATGCATTGTATTCAAGGAGGTCTCAGCCTGTGTTCGATTTTCTGCCAAATAGAGAGTGTGCACCTGTTGTCTCCTGGTGCAGTGGACCATTGTCATGGACGCAAGCCTGACAAGCTCACCGCCCGGATGGCAGCGAATGTCCGAGTAAGAGAATATTAATTATGTTGGGATGAGGATGGTAACCCACATGGGAGAGCAGCATAATACAGGATTGAGACTGGGAAAAATTAGACACTTTCACCTGAATGAATGGAGATTGTTATTAGATAACTGAATTTTGCAAAAGGCTTGTTTTTTCAGGAAAACAATGCATGACTGAACACAAAGACAGAGGCTTCAAAAGAAAATCAAAATAAATGTTAAGAAAGAAAATCATGTTTTCTGCACTTGTTTGCTTTCTTTAATTTGGACTTGTTCTAATGGCGTAAGCCTGGCAGTCTTTGTTATGGTTTTTACAATGGCAAAAGACGGGAGGAAAATTACAAACTGACAGTTTATCTCTAGCCAGTCTTGTTAATGCAAACAAGGAGATGGTTGGCTAAATTCTAAGAATAATGCAACCCTTATATTACAACATAGTAGCTATGTCTCGGAGTCTTTTCATTCCCAAACACAGAAAATAAAAAGATGGAACAATACAGTTATTATTTGCAGTGGAACTGAAGTACTGCAAGAATGTCCGTGCAGAACTGAAAATATCATTCAAGAGTATTTTAAAGTAAATAAAAATGGTTCACAATAAATCTCTGCATACAGAAACTTATAATTTCTTTATAATAATTTGTGCTAACTATATAACTGTTTAACAGAAACAGGTTTCCATGCATGGGTTTAGTAAAGCGAAAAATTAAAATGTACTGAATTCAAACGTATCGCAGTACAAATATTGCACAACAATAGAGTGTAAGACTCTTCACACAGCGTTAGAACAATTACATTGTTTCTGTCGAAAGCAAATTCATGCCTTGGGATTGTTTATAAACGATTTTGAGCCTTTGCCCCGGGACAGTACTCCAACCGTTTGATTTGAAAGCTTGAACAGTTTCATAAACTCATAAGAGCATCTTTAAAATAATGTATTCAGCGCTTCTAATCTCTGTATTTCTGTAAAATGCTCTTGCAGTGGATTTACAGCAGGTCAGACACTTAACTTTTACTGCAAGTCAGAGTCACAACCAGAGTTAGTTCATTAACTCTGGGGCCAGAGTGACGACTCACAAAATGTTTCAAAGGGAGATAAATGTCACCACAAGCAGCAGCCAATATAAAAGCTGTTAATATTATTAAATAAGTTCCGTAGTACACCAATCAATCAGTTTGTCCAGTGTGTCTCCCAATCTGACAAAAAGCTAATCATGAGGAAGTCAGAGGATTACAAGGGTCACAGTATCTCCCAACGGCACTAGGACATCAACTCTGCACCAAAACAGAGGAATACTGTCAGCGCTGCATTGAACATCGCAGCGAACATGCCTTATGGTGAGGGTGGCAGTGGCCATCTATCCAGCCCCTACCTAGTATTAGGTTTCTATCCAGCCTCTACTCACTCTCAAGGAGCTGAAGTCCAGCCGTGAAATCCAACCCTGACTAAAACATAGCCAACAGTACGCATACTACCTTGATAGGAATGCTCTGCAGTCCAGCATTTCTATCAAGGTACAAAAGAAACAGAACATAGTACAATCTGCTGAGATTTTCACCCTTGTTTTACATCTCTCAGGTTGCATCACTGCTGTCAGAACAGAGCAACCGTGAAGCTCTCATGCTTACAGTGTATCATATACATAAGCCATCCTAATTAATGGGTGGTGACCATTGATACACACCACGGGGAGAAAACACATCCCGGCCAATGATTGCTTAAAGCTTTGCATCAGATCAACTTGAATTGATCACTCCTTATCTACTTGTCTGATGTGCAATTTGAACAGGTCTTCAGCTGCCTGGCGCTATGTACCTCTGGTCACTGTTCTGTGAGACATTGATCTGTACTGCTTTAGATCCCGACATTGACATCAATACCATGCGATAGAGGGTAGGCTTTCAACAGCAGCAATTTTTCTAAGAGAAAAAGGTCAAATGACAAAACACGATCAAGGCCACAATAGGTATTTTCCATATATTACGTCAAATTAAAATAAAGTACAGCAGACCCAGCAAGGCTAGGCCATAAAACACTCCTGTGGTAAAACACAAAGATAAAGTCTATTCTGAACTGATTCCGCTTATCTGCCATTTTCATGGCCTCATACATTATATTCTCTATGGAATGGTATGAGATGACAATCACTACATACATGCAATGTTGCCTGTCCTTTTGTAGCACAAGGGAAATCAATACATCTTCATAGGGAAATTTAAGAATTCTACTGACACATTACTGTTACTATTAGCTATCATTTGTAACTTGCGAAATGCTATGGCTTATTAAATTTAATATTGAATATACACGATTCATTTCAAAACCTCATTTTCACAAATGACAAACATTGAGTGGTCTCCTAATATAAAAAATATAAGCAGCTGGTATGTGACCATATAATAATTGAGAGCTACCACTCCAATAAATTCACAAATTGTAGCACAGTCCTGTTAGTATTATGTTTTCAGATGTTATGTTAATGCCACTAAAAAATTAAGTTTGATAAAGTTTTGATACAATTGAGCTATGATAAAATGAGTCTCAGATTCTGTCCGATTTTCTGGCATGCATTGTCCTCACTTTCAGTGTAACGTATGTTAATTGGATCGTGAAAAAAAAAATCCAAAGAGACTCATGCTCGGTTTTGAGAAACAAACCCCCGAAATACGACATTTCGAGGCAACCTTTCCCCAAAGGAGAATTAAATAGCTCAGTGGTGTAAGACAGATTTTTATAAACCAAGGAGCCACCAGCTTTCCCCGAATTCCCTCTTCTCCCCCCTCCGCAGGGGAGCATTTAAATCCTAATCAGGCATGTATTCAAGCTTTTCTTTCTGTTATTGACCGCTAAAGTCGCTCAGGCTGTGAAACCGTCTAACACGCGTCAAATTACATCGGTCACGTTTTAAATGGTAGCTGTCTGCAAGTCCAGTGTGTGAAATTGTTTGTCCGCGTCCATTTAATAGATTTTCGGAGCATACATGTTGTGGCATAAACGGGGTGGACTTTACTCGAAGGGCAGGTATGGACTCTAGCATTAGTAAAGAAGTCAATATTTTAAAATTCCCCCAGCCTCATACATCATACTGATGGACACGAGCGGCATTGCCTCGGCAGCTTAAAGAAAAAGGCTTTGAGCCACAAAACGAGGAAGGACTTTAATTAACTTGTACTCTGTCATCGAGGGTTTCGAGAAGAAAGCAGTTCGGCTCATTGTCCGTCTGAAAACTGTACGGTTAGAAACCTGTTCATCCTAAAACCGACAGGCCAGGCTGAACATACACGGATCAATTGCTCGCCAGGCTCCTGGGATAAGGTGTAATAAATTGTGCGCGCCTTGCACCTGCTACCAGTGCCCAAGGGCTTTGGCGAAAAACAAGCAACCAGCACTCGGGGGTGATTCGTTGCCTGTGTCCTGGGATTCAGAATAAGAGAATTTGGCTGGTTCTTGCTCTCCGGTGTCGTGTAACAGCCCCCCCTGCAGGTACGGCGTAATGACTAAGGCGTTTCAAGCAAGTAAATATGCCAGTCCCCACAAAGCCCACTAGCTACCAACCAGTCAACCGTGGGCCATGATCGAGGTGCTACTTCGTGAACGCAACCAGAAGCCTTGTCCGTTTTGTTTTGGTGACTTTAATAAGCATCACTCACCAGTCACCATGTCCATCAGTAAAGGGCCAGATGCAGCCACTGAGGACAGCTGATCAGGTGAGGAGACAATACGTCTGGGAAGTCATTTAATGGGCTCTTGACGATTTAACTACACTTCTGCGTAACACCATTAAAACCAAGAACAGGTGCTTCAACATGTAAGGAATAACGAGGTTGACTTTTTCCTTGAGGAAAAAGCTGGCAGGCATTATAAAACAGTCCTGCTAACTACTTCATAACAGTGTCTGCTTGACACTGAAGCACGCAGTGGCCTCCGGTAATGTTCATGAAGGACGTATACGCACCTGAAGAACTCCATGAAGGAGAATCCGTAGCCATGCTGTTCGGCGATCCCGGCACACACCACATTGGCCGAAGCTCCAATTAGCGTCCCATTTCCTGAGAGTGAGAGAGTTCACCTTAAAACGTCATTATCGTGCCGTTTCGTCCAGGACACTTAATGTGACATATTTTCTCCTGGCTTTTTCTGAATGTGCAATATCTATGTGAAGCGGAGCTTATTAATTTGTGGTTCTTCTGCCTTCATTATGAGATTGTAATTAATGTAGAATGACGCTTTTAAAAATGACTATATATATACTATATAATGGCTATATTAACCCATTAAAGTAATGCAAATATCACATTCAGCCAACATACTGTACCACTGCCCAGGTGTTCAGAAGTACAGTATTACTGAACAATTTGGTGTTGATTTTCCAAATATTAAATTAAAATGCATATATAACATTGGAAAAATAAATTATATAAAGAATGGGCCTTTATTGTATTTTTTCAACCAGTACAAGCAGGCCATCTTCATTTCCCACAGTCCAATCAATTTAAACAGATACAATACATTTTTCGAAACTGTAATGTGCACATATGATGTTTAAAATAGCTTTTCGAGGACCCATGCATGCACAGTGCAGTAACATGTGATTTATGGACTTCCTGAACTATAGATTCAAAGACTCGTTCGGAATCACAGATTCACTGACTCTTGAATCTCGTTCAATGAATCACTACTTCGATTTATTTGAGACTTGTATGTCCCGTCGTGAACAGTTCTTGGAGAGCATGCACTTTGCACCCATTAGTCTGTGTAGTCTTTACCCAATTTTGTACGCAAGAGAAGAGGCAGCGGGTGGAGCAAACGGCTGCAGTAAAAAACCTGAAAGTTAGTTTTTGTTGTGCTCATGCTTTAAATGAGTTTGTGTAGTGCCATTCAGGGCCACTGGATTAGAGGCAGGGTTTGCTGTGCTTTTTGTTTGTGTTTTGCACAAGACTACGTTAGCTTTTTAATCTTGACTCGACAAACTGAAAAACTCATTCAACGCACCATTTTGAAGAACAAATCAATTATGAGGAGCAGGCCACATTCCTATATGAAGGCTAGATTTTATAGAGATATTAATTGGCATCCTCAGTAGGACATTTCTGTGTAGATCAGAACAATTCAATGGTCTGGAGAAAGGAATCATTCTTTTCAGAAATGACAACCTAGCCACTAGTGGTACATTGTAAGTTGTGACTACATATACAAAGAACAGCTAACAAAACTTTTAGATTTTCTTACAGCCTTAAAATAAACGGTTCCTTTGACTATTTTAAAAAACTGTCAAAGGTGTTTGCAGCCTCGAATGCAGTTTTTCTAAAATGTTTTTAAACTATTTCCAGAAGTCTGACAAGCCCAAAAGTGCTTTTAATATGACTATTTATTAAGATTTAAGATACATATATACAACATGGAGGATATGGACAGATATACACTACCTGGCCACTTTATTAGGAACACCTTGCTATTACTGGGTTGGACCCCTTTTTGCCTTCAGAACTGTTCAATTATTTGTGGCATATATTCAACCAGGTGCTGGAAACATTCCTCAGAGATTTTGGTTCATACTGACATTGTCGGCTGCACATCCATGATGCGAATATCCCGTTCCACCACATCCCAAAGGTGCTCTATTGGATTGACTGTGGAGGCCATTTGAACTCATTGTCATGTTCAAGAAACCAGTTTGAGATCATGTGAACTTTGTGACATGGCGCGTTATCCTGCTGGAAGTAGCCATTAGAAGAGAGGAATGGACATGGTCAGCAACAATACTCAGGTAGGCTTTGGTGTTTAAACAATGCTCAGTTGGTTTCCCCCACACCATTACACCACCACCACAGCCTGAACCGTTGTTATAAGGCAGGATGGATCCATGCTTTCATGCTGATTACGCCAAATTCCAATCCTACCATCTGAATGTCGCAGCAGAAATCAAGACTCATCAGAGCAGGCAACATTTTTCCAAACTCTATTGTTAAATTATGTGGCACCTGGCGTGGTCTTCTGCTGCTGTAGCCCATCTGCTTCAAGGATCGACGTGAGATGCTCTTCTGCATACCTCGGTCATAACGAGTTACTGTTGCCTTTCTATCAGCTTGAACCAGTCTGGCCATTCTCCTTTGACCTCTGCCATCAACAAGGGATTTTTGCCCACAGAACTGCCGCTCACTTGATATTTTCTCTTTGGACCATTACCTCTGTAAACCCTAGAGAAGGTTGTGCTTGAAAATCCAAGTAGATCAGCAGTTTCTGAAATACTCAAACAAGCCCGTCTGGCACCAACAACCCTGCCAAGTTCAAAGTCACTTAAATCACCTATCTTCCCCATTCTGATGCTTGGTTAGAACTTCAGTCTGTCTTGAACATGTCTACATGCCTAAATGCATTGCATTTCTGCCACGTGATTGGCTGATTAGATATTTAAGTTAACGAGCAGTTGAAGAGGTGTACCAAATAATGTGGCCAGTGAGTGTACATTTGAATACAAATATATATATATATTTTTTTTTTAAAATCTGGATGTATTTGAGTCATTTTAGTGTCCGTATACATCAGCAAACATTTATATAAATAATCGAATTTAAACAAAAACATTTGCCCAGCAAACATACAGTATATATTTAATTATGTCCGGTTTTCAATTAAGCAAATTCAGACTGTTTTGATACTTATTATGCATTCATTGCAACGTAATGAAGGCCATCCCATAAGCAGTCATTTCAGAAAGGTTCAGCTCAGCAAAGCCAGAATCGTATCCTCGATCAATATGTTGCTGTCAAGAAAACGGTTGATTTCTGTAGCAGTAACTTTTTCACTGTGACCTTCCTGTCTAACCAAACAACAATTTTACCACCTCCCTCACTAGGGACCGCTGTGTTTTGTTCAGTTCCCTTAAGTAGCCTCTAATCCTTCCTAGATCTCGAAAAAAGATCTAATTTTTAAGTTTTTTATAATTGCACCAAGAAATAACAACAATATGATTGACGAAAAATATAAACTAAAACTAAAATATAAATTACTTGCTTAATGAACAAGAATAAAAAAGTGCCTTTTTTTAAATAAATAAAAATTACAAAAATGTATTATTTAAGTCTGTGGTCATTGTTTACTGCTACTTTTAGCCAAATTTAGGAGGACCCACTTGTATGTGAAAAATTGTAACATATATTCTGCTGTATCCCTGACCTGTTGATAGTACAGGAATCCCTGTAGGTCTTCTCAACCTTTTTTTATAAAGTTACAGGAAGTGACAAAAAAGTGTTATGGGAGGTGAGGCAGAATAAAATGTTATGTGTGGTGAGGAAGAAAGAAACATTATGGGTGGTGAGGCAGAAAGAAACGTTATGGGAGGTGAGGCAGAATGAAACATTATGGGAGGTGAGGAAGAAAGAAACGTTATGGAAGGTGAGGCAGAAAGAAACATTATGGGAGGTGAGGAAGAAACATTATGGGAGGTGAGTAAGAAAGAAACATTATGGGAGGTGAGGAAGAAAGAAACATTATGG
>JAOVYW010073283.1:0-20320 GCA_025775045.1 Hiodon tergisus
ATGGAGTCTACTGTCAATTTATCTTCTTTATTCATCTAAAAGCAATCCATTAATTCCACTATACATCAAGGAGTTTTTCATCATTAAATTTGAGGAGCGATTTTAATTAAGTGAAACCTCCACAGATGTGGTCGACCATATGTTTCACAGCAGTATAATTAGTTAATTAATAACAAAAAAAATGTTTTCAAAATGTTTTCAAGAGTCATGAACACTTTCTTCTTCCCCAAAACCAATCACCTCCACCATCACATGGATGCTCAGACATAGCAGTCTTGCAGAGAAGTGACTTTCAACATATTTTTATTTAGTAGTGAATAATGACTTTCTGCACACTTGAAGAACACAGTGTTTTAGTAACAGACCATGACTAATTGTCTTCCTTTCACAGTCTCATTGACTGCTCATACCTAAGAAAGGGTTAACTTTTAAATCAATCTGTTCAATTAAATTCAAACAGATAAAATCCTCCCACAGATGTCCTAAACGGCCAGACAGTGGAATGCAGGGATACCTTCAAGCTCCTCGGGAAGCAGCTCGCCTCTGACCTCTCTTGGGATGCCCACGTCAAGTACTGGAGGGAGAAAAACCAATAATTAATTTCCTGAGTGCAGGTAAGTTTACTGGTCTTTCCACAGATGTCCGAACCAAAATATATGTGACATTCAACAGGCCTGTCCTGGAATATGAGTTGCCTGTGTGAGCAGGACTTTCAAAACACCTGATTAAAGACATAGAAGACCTTCAGAGAAGATGCTGCCGTATTGTTAGAAAACCCTAAGACACATTTACCAGCCTGGAAGCAAGAAGAGCTGAGACATAAGTTACCATTATTGAAGCCACACTCAGGTAAGGTCCGTTTACAGGGGCCTTGCCCCACAGCTTGGTCATGTCCCCAGGGCTTTAGGGTGTGTCTGCAGACTGCATGCTACAGTAAGGTAGCACCGATAGGACTTCCATACAAAGCTTTATGCCATAGTATTGTATGGACATTTGCTCCATTTACAGTTCATTCCTTCCTTGGATAATATTGTAGTGACCATGACTTTGGTGGTGGTGGAGCAAGTGGAATAAATGAATTTAGAGTACATTCCAACAAGTGCAAGTAAAACCTTTTAGCCATGAGGTTCATGATGATTAAATAGCCATATGTAATCACTAATATAACAGAGGGATTGTTTAATCTGAGTGAACAACTACAATCTATGTATTTTTTTAAGAACAATGTCCCCACCATGTTCAGAAATGTTTTATCCGACATAATCCGATAGATAGGAAAGACAAGTTAATATATCACAATAGACACACACTGTTTCTGCAAAAAAAAGTATTTAAAACTGGGGTTGGAATAAAAAATATGTTACTTGTTACTGAAGAGTAGCCCTGTACTCTTACATGAACTGTGTAAACCTTTGAAAGAGAAGGTCTTGCTTCAGCATGCATTTGTCCTCAGAATTTACAATGTTTGACATCCTGGGTGAAACTTTTAAAGCTATTAAATTACCTAGGAAAAGCTTTTGAAGTCCTTGTCACTGTATATAACTTTGTTTTATAAGGTAAACATGTTCTTTATAGGATTCAGGAACATGATTGAAATCAGATTGAATAATTTTACCAAGTAAATTATCTATTCACTGTGTAAGAGTCTTTTCATGTCATTATAGAATATAAGACCCATCTAGACCCTCTGATGCTCCCTGTAAAGGAAGCAGAATGTACCCTCTGTAGTGTATACTTTAGCAACGGCATTTGTTTTGATTTACTCATTTAAAATTGAGATAAGGGGGATCTCATCAGCAGAAGTTTGCTTTGAACCTCCCGTGAAAAGTAATTCCAGAACTTGTTTTGATAGCTTTTCTCCAGTTGAGCTTAGTGAAACTGAACTACTTATCTCTTCATCAAAATTGTCTACTTGTTTCCTTGACCCAATACAAAGTTGGTGAAAGATATTCTCTGTTCTCTATGATATTCTCTATGTTCTCTATGTATTAAATATTGTTAACGCGTCTTTAGTATCAGGATGTGTCCCTGAGTCTCTCAAAGTAGTGGTAATTAAACCAACTTTAAAGAAATCAAATTTAGATCCATATGTTCTTAAGAACTTTAGGCCAGTATCTAATCTGCCATTTTTGTCTAAAATATTGGGGAAAGTAGTAGGCCAGCAGTTATTGGAAGTTCTAAACTCTAATAATATGCTAGAAACATTTCAGTCAGGTTTTCGAACAGGGCATAGTAGTGAGACAGCACTCGATAGGGTTGTAAATGAAATTCTAATGGCATTATAATGGGTTCGGACCACCTTCATGGCCATGTGTTGTTTCTGGCATTCACCCTCTTTGTATTCTGCCATAGACATATGTAGCTGTGACCACTCACAAAGTTTCACTTTAAAAATTTTCAAATTATTTGATCATCCTGCTTCCATAAGTAACCATTAACAATGTGCTATCTCTCTGTTTTGAACAATCACGTGAGGCATCCTGCAGGACTGCATCTCTTTCACCACAGCAACCAGTGGACCATTAGACTGGACTCCAGCCATCTGGGCCCCCAACGCTCTCCTCTGGATAATATAATATTTTGGAACTCATTGAATGGAGAGCATCAAACAATATGGACATTAGATTGTCTAATTCAGCTCCTAGTGCTGGCTAGCGGAGGATGGGCTCCCCCATTAAGCCGGGTTCCTCTCAAGGTTTCCTCCTGCCAACCTAGGGAGTTGTTCCTTGTCACTGGCATGCTTTTGGGGGGTCAGGCCTGGGACATATTGTATTTCTCTGTATGTAAAGCGTCTTTGTGACATGTGAAGAGTGCTTTATAAAAAATAAATTGATTGATTGATTGAGTTTACCAAACAACATGATTTTTGTATTAGCTTGTAATGTCACAGCTGCAGCGGCAGAGGACCCTGTCAACCACAAAGGGAATACTGATATTGCGTATTGTTGTATTCAAGAGTTATCCCCGATGCTTAAAAGGGTTGCTAAACTTAAATTTATCCTTGTTGCTGAGACAGGCATCAAGTTTTGTGAGATTCAATTAGGCCTATGAACATCCAGGGACAACTGTGCTATCTGTTATTAGTTTACTAAACTCAATTTATTGTCTTTTAAATACACCCGATTTAATGGTCTCTGGTGGTTTTCTTATGAATGAGTTGAATTTCAAAGTGAATTTTCCCATTCAAACTAATATAAGTACAACCTCCACACTGAATCCAGAAAATAAGACAAATCTTTCTGATGGAGTGCCTCTTCTTGCAACAGAGAGCTCTGAAAGTTAGTGGAATATAGAAGATCGAGCAACCTTCAGTGTGTTAATCTTCCCCTTTCTCACAGGAGCATACACATGCAAATGTGTAAAATCCCCCCAAAGGACTGGCCCCCAACAAAAAACTTTAACTCAAACCCTTGGCTTTCAAGGAATTCAGTTGGCTTTCTGCCCCATATGGACTCACCACCAGAATATTCCTTATAAAAGGTACTGCAGGAATATACAATTTAACCCATAGTAACAGAATAATTATAAATACTTTAGTTTAGAGAGCATTTAAATTAAATACATAAACTTAAAAATATACCTATGTTGCTATATAAAGCTGGCAAACAGACATCAAGGAATTAACGACAATCACACCGGGTTCCACTTCTATCAGTTAAAAACAAGAAGAAAAAAAATAGTTGCAGTGGGCAGCCAATCACCAAAACTGGACAATTAAGGAGTGGAAAACATATAATTTTGCATATTTTGCTTTATATTTATAAATAACTGCCCAACAGAAATCACATTTCCGAAATTTTAAGCACCAGCATCCCTTAATATGTGTTGAAGATTATTTGCAAAACATATGTCCTTCTCCTTGATTTGTTGTAGGTGAAGTGTTATTGTTTGATCATACTGTGGTGTGAAGCTGCCTGGCAAGGTCGTAGTGTCTCCACAGAGGCTCGGAGTGAGGAAGCTGAGCTTTTCAGTTCATGATGCGAGACTATGTTTGTTTACCCCCGAGCCTGGTGGAGTTGTAGCCATCACAACGCGAGTTGGGACTGTGTGATTTGAATGCTCCCAGAGTAGTGGAGAGAAGCTAAAGGTCAAAAGCCTACTGACATTGTTCCTTCCTTGCTGTATCAGTGCAGAATCACGCATGTCAAATTCTTTCTTGTTATCTCTGCCTGCAGTCACAGACAGTTCACACTACATTTCCAGGAGTGTCACACTACACTGCCAGAAGTTTCAGTCTCATTGCTAATTTCATAAAAATTATCATGACGTTTAATAATGCCCTAGCTACGCAGGAGGAATGATCCCAATGACCCAAACTCGAACCTTTGACGACCCAAAGGTCTCAAAACAGACAAGAAAGATAATTAGCTCATTGAGACAAATGCCTTATTCTTCAACTCTAGGAACTCATTCTCTTGTCTTCTACACCAGGGAGTGACATCACTGTCAGTGGCGAGCTCGTTCACAACAAGTCCCGCAACACTGTTGGTGCAGGGTAGGCGCTCCTCTTACAAGACACCATTTACTGTTGCGGTAGAGCTTATTTTATGTATCAGTGTCATTTGATAACTTTCTTATTATGTCTGAAAAGGGTCTTAGAATCACAGTTAAAGATGACTTTAATGGATATTTAAGTGAAATAAACACAAACCACCTGGTAAAAATATGTGATTTCTTAGAGGGGGTTCAAACTAAATTCGATAAAGGAGATAAAATGGCAGAGGGGTAGTTCCACGCGCAGTAAACCATGTGGCTTAAACAATGAACGACTCGAGAATCTACAAGACTGCTATAAGTATCTAGGAACGACTAGGTTATAGCTGATAGCACGTAAAGGAGAGTTTTAGCTGAACTAGCTCTGAACGTGCGTCTATGTTAAAGAACAGCAGTTAGCTGCTGTCTGCTGCAGAAGAACAAAATCATTTCCTTGCCTGGTTGCTAGCTCTGTGGATAGCTCCTGCGTTTGCTAGGTCTTACTAGTCACCATTGGTTCGTTGCGGCGAGGATAATTCTTTCAAATCGTCTGGGACGAATTCAGAGGTTTCCTTTCGTCCAGACAAAACTGCAATAGGAGGATCCTTTCTTCCAGGGTAGAATTATCTCAGTCCCTGGGAAACATGCACCCACATCAGGGAACCTTTTTGGTCTGCGCCTACCAACTTCAATTAGCAACAGATTCTGAGAGGAACTAGTCACTTTCACTCCCCTTGAGGACTTTCCCAGAAAAGATGTCTCCATTGTCTCCACTACTCATAGCAATTGAACGAAGCATTTGGAAAGAGTGACAATAAAATTAACTAATCAAATTCTGATTTCTGTTAGGTGGGAACAACATTTGCAGATCATTTTTTTCTTAGGAGGCTTTCCTTAACGAACCTTAATAAATTATGGTGAATTGGAAACTGGAGTAGAAGAAAGAGAGGAACCTTGAAATTGTTCTTTAATCATTGAGTTTTCGTTTCAAGAAGACTTTTAAACTAAAATAAATAAATCACAGAGAGCTAGGTGCAAATCAAGAGGTAAAGTTTAGAGGTAAAACAAACGGCACAATGAGGCAACTAATTACTAATTGTTTCAACAAGAAGGAAGGTTGGATTTAATTCACAAATTATTTTCTGGTTTTCCCAGAAAAAAAGCATGTAAAATTTCTGTAAATTAGCCAGTGGACTAATACTTTTTCATGGTACTGTAAAGGTGTATGGAACATTTCTATATATCCTTAATGCCTCTGCTCAATCACTTTGAAACAATACTAAGACTGAATAATATGAACGCAATTTGTAAAGAATGGAGAATATCCACTAATTCCATACACTGTGTGGTGTCATTATATAAATATAACTGCTCCAACATGTTGAGCAAGGGAGGGGTTTGTAGCTGTCAGATTACTTATGTTTTCTACATCACTCCTGATGTATACACACACACAGAGCTATTTAACCACATAAAAGTCTCTTGAAAGTTTAAATGGATGTTGTAAAACCCCAGAAGATATAAAGAATGGGAGGCATACATTTATTGCCCTGTGCAATCACATAGCCACATTCACAGCCAGCAAATAGAACAAACACAAGCACAATGACACCTGTTTGTGTGTCAAATTTTACAATGATTTTCCTCTGGTTGGCCTGTCTCCCGTTTGCCGATTCTCATAAAACCAAATCACCATCAAATGTGCTGGAGCAAAACCTGGCAGACATAGGGCAAGTGGCATGGTACACCAATGGGAGGTGACAAGCAAAGACACTGCCTTTGGTCTGTGCAAGGGAACCCAAACAAACACAGGTATAACTTTCAAAATCCTTTCAATGAGCTTGATTTGAATCCAGGTACTTGACACTTGACATTGTGAGGCACCAATGTTTAATTTAGAATACCTTTGTATTCTATACATATATAGTTGATATAGAATGAATAAAAAGGAACCTTCATCATCAGTGCAATTTGAAATAAGACACAACTAATCCCATATTACATTAGCTCAAAATTACCTTTTTCATAGGGCCTTACTACAGTTTAGCCATTATTTTCATTCCTATCAAAATTGCTATCTTGTCACCATGGACTTACCAGTGTGAAAGGCAGTATGTGCATCTGACTATTTTAGTGTAGTGGCAATGCAAGGCTGTGGCACACAGCCAGGGCTACACCCTCAAGCCTGGGAACATGCCTCGAGTTGGCTGATGGACACCCTAAGGACCTTGTTGTGCACCTGAGTGTGGTTCCACTTATATTAACCACACTCAGGTGCCAATAATTAAAGACAGCAGTGCTTGCTCAGGAAGAGAGAGTTCAGACTGATTAAGTGTGGTTTGGTGATGGCTAAAGTTTGCATTTGGACTTTTTGTTAGGTAAATTCATTTTTTTGAGAGTTGAGAGTTTAGATTTTATAGTTTCTTATTTTCCCCAAAAGGGAGAATTTAGTTCATAGTTAATATTTTGTTGTGTTTGTTAAAATATAAGTTTCCATCTCTGTCCACCCCTGGACCCCAGATGCTACAAAGGGTAACTAGATTATTAAGTTTTGCAGTCTGTTAATTCAAAAAACAATTTCATTCATTCATTTTCTCATATATTAATCAGTAATCGCATTCACGATTTTTGGCTTGAATGCGTGGGGGGTGCAGATAAGGTTAATGTCCATTGCAGCATTCCATTTCAGAGAGGGTTGACATCTGCAGAAGATGATGGGTCTGTCAAAGGAGATGGTTGTAAAAACCAGTACAAACCTATGCTTAAGATTTACTACCTGCATTGGTTGCTCCTCACCAGAACATGTCGGCAATGATGGCTTCTAAGTGCCTAAGAGGGCAGCTCACTTTCCTGCTAAGTCCTACCCTAGAGTCATGTTGCCTGTTTTCAGACATGTCAATTCAAAGGTTTTGACGGGGGTAGACTTTTAGGGTTTCTACAGTGTGATGAATGTGGTATCTATGGCTCTCTATAGCAAGTCAATTAAATCAGTCCCTGCTGCTGGGGCTCTGGTGATACCTGCTTATTTTCTATAATCAAAGTAATATTTTCTATGCTGAAGCAGTGCAGAAGCATCCCTTAGTTCTGAATAAGATAAAATCTTTTTCTTCTTCAAAGACGGATCCCATTGGAAAAACTATAGGCATGCCAAAGCCAGACTTCGTCCAGAATAAGACAGATACTGCTATGGTAGAACTGGACTTTGCTGCTCTTACAGTTGTATTTCCAAAAAGAAATGTATTAGGATTTAACACAAATTTACTTTTTTTAAAATCGAAATAACTACCTCTAAAACGCTATCCCACAGAGAGTGAAGTAAACACCACAACCCTCTGTAATAATCTGTGAACTGCGCATTTCCAGCTAGAGGACATTCGGCGTTCTTTATCATTCATACTGCAGAAGCGTGATCGAACAGCAGATAAAGCCAATGATTTTTTTTTACATGTTTTTGGGATCTGCTCAGTGAAAGACTGCAGTGTGCGGCAGGGAGGTGAACACGATGCTCACAGCTATGTGGGAAGATTGAGCCGTGCCACCCACTCAGAAAACAAGGCCCGATGAGAGGGAAAAGAGAGGCAGCACTGAAGCCCACGTGTATGTGCTCTGGGTTACATGTGTTGCCGTGCCAGTAGGAATTCTCCTGTGAGCACCAACAAAAGTTACCATTTAAGTGGGCTTTGATGTTACCTAATAGGCGCAGCACAACCACAGTGGGCTGAGTTCCTCACTCAGGGCGAAAGTTTCCCTTCAGGTTGCTGGAATAAAGGGGAGGAAAGTGAGGGGAAAAGCAACAAGAAAGCTGCTTTAAATCTCAGTATTAATTTTTTTCTTCTTGGAAACTCTGATCTAAGGTGTGTAAACCACAGTGTACGATGACAATGGGACTTGGGGATGAAACAATTTGTCTTTCTATCGGTTTCAATTATGTTAGAAGTGTTAGTTTTGATCCAGATTCTTTATGAGAGGCCACAAAATATTTTTTGTGGGGACATTTGTTATAAAAAGCTTTTAATACTTTTTTGTACAAGAGGAGAGCCGTCATAAACATACGTATGCAGGTTGGTTCTATCACCAAATCTGTTCTCAACCATACATATCCACCTTCAGCATTGTATAGTGTTTTCTGACCTCTCCCTGGCTCCTTCCAGTCTCCTGCTTACTGATGGAGGTAGACAAATCTCCCAAACATTCTCTTTGTGAATTTACTGCAGACCTGTAAATTTGAAGCTAAGAAAGATGCTAAACTGGAGAGCAAGAATTAAGAAACACAGAATTTTAGATGAAAACATATGGCCTAAGCTGAAGCGAAGAGAAAACGCATATATCATCAGAAGTTGGGAACCCATCAACCAAACTTTTCACAAATCAGCAAAGAAAACTCATTTCCAAAACCGTAAATTCAATTAGGGAGCAACAACAAAGACATAATTACCATATAATTAGCTGGTTAATCATTAGATTAATATCACTGTAATGGACTGTGTATAATCAAAGTAATGAAGACAGAGCATCACAGAAAACCATAGATATTGAGTGGAGAGATTATATCCTTTGAGTCATACACACTAATAAGTATTGTTGCTACAGTCAGATATAAGAGCTTGGAATAATCATTATAATAAAATAAATAATTAACAAAGGAAGACAATAAATAAGCATCAGTGCATATAGAGGGGACAGGGAGTGTAAGTTAATTAGAATTACAACGGATAGAATTTGTGAGACCATCTCTGGAAATTTTTTTTGTTTGCAATCACTTGCAATCACTCCCTTGGTGCGTTCTACTCCTTATACCTGCTGAATCTGGATGTTAAAAAAAACACAAATTTCTTAATGATCGGGATTTTATGATACGCCATGCTGAACATCTGCAAAGGGTGACATGCCTTTAGAGGGCAGTAGCGCAGCAGCTGTAGCAGACAACAAAGAAAACAGGGAGCGAAATTGAGCACAGTCTCAAATGAGAGGGGCTTTCAGTCTGCTTTATGGGCATGTCAGAAATTAATTAACAAAGTAAACACGATAAAAGGTAAATAAATATAGGGTGTCATTTGGGTTTTTCCTAAAACATTTTATAGCATACTTGTTATTTAATCATTGTTTGACAAGGGGAGCTTACACATGGACACCTGAGGAGTTTGTAGAGGATTCAAATGAAAACAACCATTATAAATAAAAAGGAAGACAGATCACTCACTGGGGAAATAGCGGGGACTACAGTGGCGATGTGTGACATGTAATATGGATTACTCTCAGTTTATCCGGTGAAATAAATAAATTGACATGCTAACATTGATCAGATTACTATGCACAGATGTGTGTTTTTTAAATAATTCACTGTTTATTGTTAGAATTTAGGCACAAACATACCAAGGAGGCTGAACCATCAGATTCAATTGTTGCCGTGTATTTGTATCATCTGAAGCCAACGGCTGCAATTCCGAGTCTGTGTCGGCATTCTCAATGGACCTCAAAAGCTGTCTTTTTAAGCCCCAAAATACTGAGCTCCCTTTTTTAGAATGGGCTTGATGTCCTGCACTGGTAGAGGAGTCCCTGAACAGATGTCACCCCGTAGCACATCGCAAAACCACCACCTCACCCAGGCTTTTCCAAATGATAGGCATCGAAGATTGGAAACTGTTTACGTTTAGTTATTTTCTTTTCTTTCTCTCTCTCTCTCTCTCTCTCTCTCTCTTCCTGAGGTTTTAAACTGGAGCAGTACCAGAGAACGGCTGTCAAAATATACACACTGCAGCTGCCATTGAACTATTTACAAGACAGCTGACTCTGCACTTTTACATTGATGGAGGGGTTACACGGGCTGAGACTCTATAGCAAGATCTAAGCTTTTCACTTCATCTACTTGACACTTGGCTGCTGCAACTTCACAATGATGTTTCTGAATTTCCAAGGACGTCATCTGGATTGCATTATTGCTGATTTCTCATACATATATATTTTTTCATATAAATCTCTGGAAAATCCTGCAACTAACCAAAGCTTTGAAAAATATGAAACATCAGAAGATAAGAACATTGAAGACAAAACACAAGGAATTTGCAAGTTTCCCCAAAGCAAAACCCTAATTTAAAGACATTATTTAAAAAACAAATAATTCATAAAATTGTGTGATGAGGCCAAATTTGAGCATTCCATGTTTAATAGCTGGAGCTATTTTTAAATGTTTGTTCTTCCTTGCAATGTATTCATATAGTCTTGAAATTTGAGACAATCAGGCAAATAATTGGTTGTTTAGTCAGAATGTGACTCCACAGTGTTATCAGAATTTCTCATTAGTATGTGCTTGGAGAGAATTTTATTTTTTTTTATTTTTTTTTTAAATAACTACGACTAACTTTCATGTATTGTGCAAAGCATGCTGATTTGTAAGAATTAGAAAGTAAGAACAGTATTTTGCAGCTACAAAGAATGGAAGATAACATACACTTGGCTACACTTCCAGATTGTAGTTTCTAAAATGCATGGTTTTAAGTATACAAAAATAGCAGCAGACATATGGCCAGAGCATGCCCCTAGATTGTATGTTAAATTTTACACCTCCATGTATACTGCAGCTATAGTTTAACAATATGTCTTAACAACACAATTCCAAAGAGGGGAATCATTTTCAGTGCAGTCTAGGCAGCAAGAACCAAGAAAAAACCTCCCATAAAGTTCTGAAGCTGCTAAGCTATCTAGTCAGCTCTTCACTATTTGCTTTATTTTGTATGTATCCACTATTAGGTAATTTTCCAGGAGTTCTCTCGGTTGCCTCAGAAGAATAATTTTCCTTTTTGACAGTTTTTTTTTTTTAAATGCGCTATAAAAAATAAAATTTGATTTATTAAAGGACGTCAAAGCCCCCTGTACCTATCCATTCCTTGCTTGCTGGCCACCACACTCACCTCTACTAAGATATGGTTTCTGCTTCCTGCCTCAGATCCTTACCCAACCTTTCATGGCTCAAGGTGGTGTGTAAGAAAATGCTTTCCAACCCAACATGCAATTGACAGAAACAATTCTTTGCCATAAAATACCATAAAATTCAGACAGGGAAGATATTGGACCCAAAATAAATCTTTAATCTTTAGGTTGATAAATGTAAAATTTTTCTTCTACTACTGTGACTATATTAAACAAATGGAGAGACAAATCAATTCGGTGAGTATGTAAAAAATATATTGTCAGATTCTTTTTTTTTTTTAAATGAAGGGGCATTCTTTCAAGACATCAAAAGAGGGAAATAAATAAGACAGACGTTTGAGGTTGTCGCAGAAATGTAAGAAAATTTATAACAAAACATATGAGTATTTCCTGTTAACATTTGTTGATGACACTCTAACTGAGTATTCAGCCACACACATTTGTAAGTGATAACAATAACAGGTGCATCATTACTTTTATTTCCATAATATTTCCAATGTGTTCCAATGAATCCTAAGATCCATTTACCCCTGAAATAATATATCCAGACAAAAGGGGGTCCTGAAAACATTGGCTAAAAAAGGAGCTTGAACTGTTATCTTTGAACTGTGTTTTTAATGGAAGATTGAAAGATCACTGAACTCTGTCTATCTGGGAAAAGGTAGATTATGGTATTTTTGGTAACTTTTTCCTTCTGGGTGAACTGCCTGACAAATTGTATGGCTTGAATGTGTGTTAGAGATAAAGGGTCATGTTTGCTGTTCACTTATCCCATGCTGAGGAGATTAGACTGAGGAGATTTTGTACTAGAGCTTGCCCACAAGCTACCCACTAACAGAGTTGATGAGGAACTTTAAGCTCTTCTGAAGACTAAAGAGATGGTTCACTGATCAAGATTCTTATTAAGATGAAACAGAATGCATTGTCAGAATTCAGTTTCTATTAAATAGAGATCCTAATAGGAACATAAAGCATTGCACAATTCTTAAAGTAATTCTTGTCCTGTTCAATTTTATTAGGCAACTGCTCTTTGAGACTCGGACAACAAAATGGGAAAACACAATTTGATTGACGTCAAAGACCTGAATTGTTCTCCATCTTTTGTAACTATGGAACCCAATGCAGCATGCACCACAGGCCACAATCCTTGGACTACTATGACAACACAACTCAACAAGAAATATGATTCAATTATGCCTCTCCGTACGGGAAAGCAAATAATCTTATCGAAGAACCACAGATTCTTTAGGAAAACAACAGAAAATACAAGTGAGAAATAAACAGTAATCCCATTATTATTAATATTTCAATGAATAAATAACCCTACCAGGCTCAATCAGTTTAAACTGTTTTTATTTATTTGGAAAAAAAAAAATATAAATAAAAATAAATTTTTATTTACTTGGAACATTGCAAGCTCGAAATGGAGTCAGAAAATGTTTAGGTCATTGACATTTATTATGATTTCTCCAGTTTCACAACTAAACCCAAAGCCTCGAAATGCGATGATTTAAATGAGGTATTTGACTCTAGATATAAATTCTGTATTACCGATCAGAAAAAAACAGTCAAACAATTTCCTTTTACACCTTACATTTCCATGCTGTACACGGAGCACTGGGTTCATTTAGTGATATTACAAATATGAATATAGTATTTTATTTTGTGTGACCTGCTACTCTTGGCTGATGTTCAGGGTGACGAAGATGTAGTAACCATAGTTACATCCAGGCCTGCATAGAATTGCATATGGAGAAGATGCCGCCACAATCTCTTCCAGAGACACACTTAGGTCATCAGCGGCAATGCCCATCTATCTTCCCTTGTGGCTCTGGCATCAACACCATGACTTATCTACTAGTTGTAAAGGCTTTAATCAATTAGTCAATTGTTCAGCTGCAGCCTGTCCTTAAGGTGTTCCTGTTGCTTCTGGTGTTTTTTTGCACACATATAAAATATACCATACCAGTCAAAAGTTTGGACACACCTACTCATTCCAGGTTTTTTCCAGGGTTTTCCATAATAAATTTTTTTTAAAAATCCATTTTCTACATTATACAATAAAAGTGAAAACTATTTCAAAATGTTGAAAATTTGGAATTATGTAGCAACCAAAAAAGTATTTAACAAATCAAAATATATTTTAGATTTTAGATTCTTCAAAGTAGCCACGCTTCACCTTGATGACAGCTTTGCACACTCTCAACCAGTTTCGTTGGGTAGTCACCTGGAATGATTTTCCAACGGTCTTGAAGGAGTTCCCACATAAGCTGAGCACTTGTTGGCTGCTTTTCCTTCACTCTGCGGTCCAACTCATTTCATTTGGGTTGATCTTGTGTGATTGTGGAGGTCAGGGCATCTGACGCAGCACTCCATCATTCTCCTTCTTGGTCAAATAGCTGCTTACACAGCCTGGAGGTGTGTTTTGGGCCATTGTTGAGTAGAAAAAACAAAAAACAAATGTGGTTACTTGAATATATTTCAAAGCATTGGATACATAATGAAAATACATTATTAAAAAGGCAATGGCTTATCACTAATAAATAAAGAAAAATATATAGACATACACACACATGTAACACATGCTCTTAACATTTATGAAAAACATGTACACATAACGTATTAGTTATGTGTTGTTGGAAAATGTGCCAGTTTTCTTTAAGTTTACACACACATGAGAGATACACAATATACTTATTTATTAGGACTCTAATAAGTTACTGCACCAATTACCAAGCATGTGTATTTATAAATTATTTAATGAGCAATATATTAAAACCATATTCATATTTATTGTTACAATAACTCATTGGGTCCTGTTTATTTGAAGACACCTGCTTGTCATTTTTTATGCTCATCAGTCAGTTTCATATGTTATAACTATGATTAAATAGTCAATACATTTTACATTTAAAAAAAATGTAGTGACACATAATCTATTATTGTTTTATAATTATCCCCCCATTTCTTTAAGATTGATTTCCCTGGAGTACTGATTAAGTAATAAATTAGTTACAGGTGACCAACTGAAATATGTAATCAAATATAAATATGAAATCAGTTTGAAGAGCACAAAGCTGAAAGTCATGTCTTAGTGGAAAAGCTCTCCGGCTGCATCCATAAGTCTGTGTTTATACCGAAAGGAGATTGGACAGGGGAACAGTCAGCCTGGAACATTTATGAGTTTAGAGTTTATTTTTAAAAGCTTGGTCCAACATGAAAAGGTACCTAAGGGAATCCTGAACCTGACACAATTGTTTCTATCAAACTGTTTGCTTGCTTTTCAGTCTCACCCTCGGCACACAATCACTATCGTGCCTGCCTCCTTCTTGACAGCATTAGTTATCAAAACTTATTTTTATCTAGCACAGGTTGTACGTGGTGTTAAACCACTCTCGGCTAAAATCTTTTGAGAAATTATTTTGGTAACACTTTACATACAGGTTACATTTATATAGGGTTAATAAATCATGCATAATATATTTTTTCAAATGAATGGTTCTTAATTGTGTGCAGCCTTTAAACAGCTGCAAGATTGTGGAAATAGTTTTTTTATAGCTTAATCAAATATGTATACAGATATCAATTCAAAGATGTACCCCAAAAATGCCTCTTTACAGTTATTCTCAGAATATATGCGTATTTTAAGCTTACAAAATTGAAATATCATACCATTATAATGTTGTATTAGCCATTGCTTTTCTCTGTCATATTTTGTATTTGGATTGGAATTGGTGGGCCTCAAATTCCTTTTAAAAATGTATGTTTCGTTTCAAATTTAAACATTGGTTGACAGTTTTACTTAAGTTGTGTTGTAATCACTTGTCACGGAACATCAATAAAGATCCTGTATATAATAGTCATAACCAAGCCCAGATGGGGCTGTTCATTTATATATTAAACAAAATTCTGTTAAAAGGTAAATATAAATTAAAATATGCATATTATTTACGCATGTGTCAAAGTTTTTTGCAATAAACCATTTCTATGCCGTGATATTACATCAAAAAATTTACATGACATTAAAGTCATAACAGTTTATAACTTATAATCCTGTATAGAAATATGATCAAAGGAGTTCCCCTGGTGCTCTCAAAAGAGGCTTGATTTGTATTTTCTCCAAAGACCACGTGACCACATGAATGCTTATTGACTTTATGCGTAATATCTCATTTAAAATTTTACTTTTAAAGCTTCAATAGCTGAACGTAACGTGAAGTCACAGATAACAGGAATCATGGAATATAGCAAGGAGAGAAAGTAAAAACTTCAACCCCTAGAGAGTGAAATAAGCATGTAACCCAGTATTGTCTGACCATTCTCCTATAACGTTTGACTCAAATAATGACTTTTTCTAACTCAGAGCCTAGGTACTCTGTGTGTCAATCAATAAGATTACTGACTGTGACGGGTCTTATAGAACAGAGGTATTCAAATACAATTTGAGACGGTCCAGTCACACAAGTGGGAAAGGTCTGAATAGATATTGTCATTTATTGGTGCTGTAGTACAGCATAGTAAGAAACTTTCCACTTTCCATATTCTGATTTGGGATGCATGAATTTATGTTTTCCATTAAATACATTAAATGAGATCAATCATATATTATAATGAATTACAAACAATTTCTTTATTTTGACTGTGAAAATGTGCATTGTACAAGCTGTACTGTAGGAGAAAGTAGGGTATTACTATTTGTCATGCTGCTTCAAAGAAAGTACAAAAAAGTATTTTTGTTAATGGAAAGGTTTCTCTTTTTACCAAAATATAATAAAGTGAACCTTTGTGATAACATTGTTAGAACAAAAATGGTTGCATAGTAATCTTAATGCTGAACTAATGTATATGGGCCTTGCATTACTCTTAATTGAATAAATAATAATAATAAAAAACTAAAGGGCACTTTTTTATGTAAAACAAAGGAGAGTCCAATGGAAAAGAAAACCTGTGTGTACGGACTGTGTTCCATGCATGCACAAGTCACTCTGTACCTTGAATCAATGACTAATGAGAGAAATTACATTTTTTTCTCCAGTCAATACTTTGGGAAAAATGGAGTGAGGTCAAAGACACTGGTGCAGGTGCTCATTGGTTTTAACAATCTTCCTTGTAGAGAAGGCTGATTCATAGCAGTATGTGGAACCAAACATGGCCAGGATGTGTAGTGCTATTTTGTTTTGAATGTGGGAAACCCGCTGCACCATATTTCCCCAGAAACTGACAGGGTCACAATTACCAACCTGCTCTTTCAAAGCCACATTTTCATGTAGTTTAATCAACTCCCCTTGTAGCGATGCCTTTCCCCATTTGCTTCCTGTGAAAACTCTGTGACATTTTAAAACCAAGAAGGGGTTCTGTGTGAACAGAAGCAGTTGTTATTCCAAGAGCAAAGTCATCAAAGTGAGCCTTTAAGTTATCTATCAACTTCTGAAATCCCCTCGGATGTTTCTCTCACTGGGTTTGCTCCAAAAGTTTGAGGAAGTTGACAAGTTCCCCCTTGAGATCAGTCTTGAAAATCTCTAATTAATAATTTTACTATGACTTTGCCATGGTAACGAAAGCCATTAATTGAGGATGGTAAATGATCATTAGAAGACATCTGATCACAAAAAATATAGTCAAGGGGTTTATTCAACCCTTCTGTAGTGACTTTTGTTAACAAATATACATATTAGAGAATATTTTAATGGTGTTTTTGAGATACCCAATCTTGCATCCATTATCCGGAGCTCTTCATCTCTATGAATGTGTTAAACAACTGTGCTTTGAATAAAAATAAAAATAAAAATCAGTGTTAGCAATCTTTGCTAGGAAATGGATACTGCATTGCATTTCTTTGGGTAACACGCAAGTTGAAAGTTTTTGCATTTTTTGACGTTCATGTCAGCCAGGCAGAATGCATTGCCTGGTGATGATGTGATGTGCACTAGAAAGTGTATTCTCTATGGATTTTTGATCATAACCTCCGTAAAAAATAAAGGAAGCTAAATTGTGACAATTAAATCCCAACCATAGAAACAACAGGGCCCAGTTAATTGTTGTACTGAAATAAGTGAGAAGAAATGTCATAACTGCAGTACCAAAAAAATTTTTTTAATTATAATAATTAAAATTCGAATTATAATACCAACGGTGACAAAGAAATTCTGTATCTGTAAAAGAGAAAATGGCTGACAATATAAATGAGATATAACAACTGAGTTGCTGACCACAATCATTATTACTTTGAGAAAAAAAAAGGTGTTTTATTTAATGAGAAAGTCAATTTAATTCTATAGTACTGTAGCACTCAGATGCATTTCTGGCTCCAAAGGTTTTTCTGAAATGACGCTATTGCTAAAAACCAAACCATCTAAAAGAGGACAATGCTTAATTATATAATAACAATATGTTAGCTTTGGTGACTACATGGAAAAAGAATAATTGATAACTCTCATAATGAATGTCCTCTGTCATTTTGCAGTCATTTTGTGTGCACAGGGCCAGTGGCTGGACCAGGATAGACGACACTTAAGTCTCTGGTAGGGGAATGCATGGTGCTGTGGGCCCAGTTGATTTGGGCACTAACACAAAGACATGGGGGAGGGGTGATAGAAAACCCAGAAATTGTAATCAGGGGCTGCAGATGTGTGCAGGAAATCAGGAGTGGGTGCTGGCAGTGGTGCAGCTTGGTATTGGATGTCCCGCCTTAGCCACTGTCCTTCGTTCTGGGGCCACAGAGTCATTTAAATAATGGAAAACGTCCTGTTTTCTTTCCACATACTGATGTATGGTTGGATTGGAATTAAAATAATAATTACAGTAATAATTTTAATTAAATTTGGATATTGAACATTCTCTGTTGAAGTCTCATCAAAAATACTGTTAACAATTAGACACAATTAGAATATTTTAAACAACAGGATATTGTAGGTGCAGCGGACTCAAAGTCAGCTTCATGTTTATTAATTCAGTCTTAAAATTAATTCATGCTTTAATTTACCAATACATTTACAATTACAAACAACCTACTTAACTTTTATTTTGAGTGAAGAGGTAAGTGAAATTGTAGAAGGAGAAAGATGAGGTAGAGAAAATGCTGAAGCGTAGGGGATGGCTAGGTGCGCTTTCCCCTACCAATGGGATATAGTCATCCCTGCGGGGGCTGCCGGGAAGCCTAGCTCCAGAGACTTTGAACATGTAAATAGTCTGTTTTATGTGCCGGTTATGTTTGGCAGAAATGTTGTGTTGTTTGTCTTTGTTAAACTAGTCGTTTGCATAAGGTTCCAATTCCTCACCGCGGTTGTGAATGTTATGGTGTGTGAGGGCAAAAAATAAGGACGAAAATCTTCCGAAAAGAAAATTAAATCGTCCTCCTCGCTTGAGGGTACTTGGGACTCATTCTCGCCCATCTTCTGGCCGCAGCTGAAAAACAGAGCACACGTTTTTAACTATTGGCACTCGCTACCTTAGCTCTGGGGTTGCCACATTAAGAAAACAGAAGTTAATACAAAGCGGAAAGCTTTCCAAAACAACTTCTAGGTAGCTTAACATTTTACACATTTTCACAGAGAAGTATCTGAACACATAGAGATCTAAGTTTGTATATCTGACAGTTTACCATGTAAACAAGCCTTTATTAATAATAAACTTATGTGTGTAGGTTTAGTTTCAGTGTTACAAGTTATAACATAACGTAACTTGAAACATGGCAGACGTTATGGAGCGTGTAGAAATCTCACAAATAATTTTAGATTCAATTCTTCATAAAAAGCACATTCAAATACATTATGTCTTAAACTAAATATTTTGAGCTGCAGCAGCTTCTGTGTTAGGGACAAGGATTTCTGCAAACTTCCACACTTCTGGGTGTGTCTCTGGATTCTTGCTCGGAAGCTTGTTTTCTTTACTGTTTCACTGGGAAGATGTACCCTGGGTGGGACAGCTTGTAGTGCAGATCAACAGAGATGCATAAGAGGTCACTCTTTCTTCTGTCTTTGGCTTCTTGCTAGGAAGAGGACTTGTCCTTCTTGAACAGTTGTAGTCAAGTATGAGAAATATGAATACCTGTCGACAAGTTCAAGAAATTCAAGGGAAATCAGTTGCTTTACTCCCTGCAACTAAACTAACCACTTTTGGAGCAAGCTGCCTCCAACTTCTTTGTCAGGTCTTTAAAGGTTACTGATAATTTTACTTTTAGGTTCTAACACACATACCATTATCAAGGGTCTTTCAGGTTATCAGATCGAGAGTTCTCCTCTGAGTCTGCAAACTCTTCTCTTTTAATGCACATCCTGGTGGGCGTAGCTTAAGAGAGAGTTGGGATAACTGCTTACTTGTTTAAATAAACTGTTCTCACAGTAAGTGGGGTGTTTCTGGTCTCACGTGAATAGCCACATGAGTTTAAAAACAGAATCTGGGGGCGTTGCACTTCTTGGTGCTGAAGAGGAAGATGTAGTTTTTTTAGACTGTTGTAGTCCATGGTCCTAACAATTTTAACTCACCATTTACCTTTATTTATAGTGTTTATGAAATATATATATATAAATATTTTCATTAAACAGTAGTCTCTATTATTTCTCTGATAGTATAACTGATTGTCCATGATCTTCAGTGCCAGCATTACACTATTAGAAAAAATGCTACAGGAAACAGAAAGTAAAGGTTTCCTCCCTGTCTTGTTTTCCACAAACCACATGTGCAAGGATGTGCTGAGGATAAGCTGATTTTGTTCAGTCAGTGTGTCAGTGAGGGTGGAATTTATTCAGTAACAGCCCTCTGCAACCAGGGTTTCCTAGACTGTCAGAATCACTCTGGGGTGACAGGTTCCTCGGCTAGGTTAGAAAAGCTACACAAAACAAAAATAACTTAATTTGCAAACATATAAAAGTCAGTGATGGTTAGCAACAAAAAAAAAAAAAAAAAAAAAAAAAATATATAT
>JAOVYW010073284.1:2209-18782 GCA_025775045.1 Hiodon tergisus
TACATACCATAACCTGCCCTGTCTATACACCACCTAACCTGCTCTATCTATACACCCCCTAATCTGCTCTGTCTACATACCTTAACCTGCCCTGTCTATACACCGGCTAACCTGCTCTATCTATACACCCCCTAATCTGCTCTGTCTACATACCATAACCTGCCCTGTCTATACACCACCTAACCTGCTCTATCTATACACCCCCTAATCTGCTCTGTCTACACACCTTAACCTGCCCTTTCTATACACCACCTAACCTGCTCTATCTATACACCCCCTAATCTGCTCTGTCTACACACCTTAACCTGCCCTGTCTATACACCGGCTAACCTGCTCTCTCTATACACCGCCTTACCTGCTCTGTCTCAATTCAAGAGGAGGTAGTTCTGTCCACCGTCGGTGTGCTCTGGGGGTGATGTGACAGCTGGTAAAGGATGCCCTGTGGCCTAAAAGTTTTCCTTGTCAAAACGCTTTAATAGTAATGCCTGTGAGAGGAGACAATGTGGACGAGCCGGGCTCTGCTCTTGTCAACGTGGTTTCATTAGCTTCGTTAGCCGGCTATTTGTCAATCATCATTACTCCCGCCAGCTGCTGTCTGCGCCACACTCGGTTATTAAACATTTGTGGTTTCGTGAATGGGTGCCAAACTGAGGAATGAAGCTTCCAGAAACCCCTGTTGTTTCTGGGTTCAGTTGGTGTGTGCCGCTTTACAGGATATTATTAAAATAACTAACAATGCGCTCTCATGAAATGTCCACACGCTTTGTGTTTATACCCTTATGTCAGGAAACTGGAGAGCGAGAAGAAGACAAAAATAAGTTCTGCCCCAAGCAGGAACAAACACATGCTGTGAAATAAATATCTGGGCAGGACAGGAGAGCTGTATGTCGAGAAATGTTGAGCATCAAAGCTGTACCCAAGGACAGAAGCTGCAGTCCTTTCATGGGGGAGGATCCACAGATCCTACCCTTTTTATTAAGGTGTTTTTTCTCACCCTTGATGAATTTTCAGTTTGTTCAAAACGTCTTGGATTTGCAGATCATGCCAGCAATAAACCAAAGAAATGTGCATAATTAGACCACCTGCGCTGCTGTATCCCCAAGCATCTTTAATGACCATAACATGCTCAAGCATGCACTGTGATCTTACACATTCCACTGACCTTGTTAAAGGTCAAACACACACTGTGATCTTATACATTCTGATGACCTTGTTAAGTGTCTTACATGCACTGTGATCTTGGTGGCAGTCTAGTACAGTCTGTATTCCAGCACATGATCTTCAGCTGTTCCTGACTGCAAAAAAAGAGCATTGTTTGGTGAAAAGCTTCAAAAATGGAGCATCTTTGTGTTTTCAGTCTGACCAGTTTTAACCTGCCACCTGGACACCTCTGTCTCCCCTGGAGACCTGTATATGTCAGAGTTTCATCTCTTCTGTATTATGGGCTGTCGTGTTTATTTCCTCCTCATGTTGGACCTGTCTCTCACACATTAAGTGCGGGGGGAGTTAACAGAATTTATTTATTTGTCTCTAGGCTCTTGGGAAAGACACCATCTTCCCACTGACAGTGACAGCCCCCTCTGGTGGCATTGTGACTGGCCCCCTTGGCTGACATTGTGACCGCCCCCCTATGGTGACATCGTGAATGCGATCCTCTGGCGATTGTGACTGCCCCCTTCAGGAAAATATGAGTGCCTCTCTCTGGCGAATGTGAGCACCCACCTAACTTTTCATCTTTGAATATGGTGTTGCTATGCAGATGGAGAAATGTTTACAATCCCTGTCACCACTCAACCTGTTTTTCTTTCTTTTTTTGTGCAAAAACAGATTTCCTCCCACACACAGTGATACGTTTTTTTACTCTGGCAGACCCCACTATCCACAACTTCCATTGCACCAATTCATATTGAAATGATGAAGATTCACACTGAAACCCTCACACCTGTCACCCACGCTTCACATCTCCCTCTCCTGCCCACCCGAGTGGGATTCCACTTCATTTCTGCGTTATGAAGTTTAACCCACTTCCTGTCTGACGTTAGTGGAACCTGCTTTAGAGTGCCATGACAAACCTCTTTACCAGCTCGAAAAATATAACCCATGATTCGTTATCATATTACCACCAATACTATATCATAATATCATAATGTAAAATGAGGCTGGGCACTCTGTTTTGGTTTTTTGGACTACATTCATACATACAAAAATAAATAAATAATGAGGAAGTGAGAAACGGTCTGTAATGTACCAGAAAGGCCTGATTAATTACTATTATTTCTCACTGTTATTATTTATAGGTGAGAAACATCTTATTACCTATAGCAGATATTCGGTGTTTTTATTTTTAATAATTCATTTATTACATTACCGGAGATAGAGATATTACCATTAATCATTTCTGACATTATGTAGACGTGCCTTTCCCAGCATAGCAGGTGTTATTTTAACAAATGTACCTTTTTTGTGGAACGTTGTCTTAACGTTTAATTCTCAACACATCTGCGGTGGCTGGGGAACACAAATGCATAAGATCTACAGTCACAAAGGTATCTCTGTTTGACTGACAGGTGAGTTTGTCAGGTGAAAACCTGCAAACCTGCCATATTCACTCATGTGTTTCCTCCTGAAAATCTCACCTGTCTGTCGGGGAAAAAGCCTCAACTTCTTCCTGTTCACAATCACTCTCCCCAGTAACGCAGCGTGCCTCTACGGGGTTACATAAACCAGGCTGTAAATGAAGAACCCCAGATCTGAAGAGCGAAGGAAATAATTTTACCTTGTTATGCATCATATGTGTTCATCGGGTGCCAGATATGATAAAGAGTTAATGACCAACGACTGACAGCTCAGAGTGGCAGACATTTCTGTCAGGCATTTCATGGTATCGTGGTAAAAAACAGGAGTAATTTAAGGGCGGAAATCTCCAGGTTGGAATTTATTTATGGCTATGACCAATTGGATATTGAAAACCTGGAATGACATGACACAGAATCTCCCAACAATCAACACTTCACAAACTGCCCATCTGTGACTGGATATGTTATGATGAGGTGCAGTTGTGGGGAGAGGACAACATATTTCTTGAGAGTCATTCTGTAATCTGTGTTTATGCTGTCTTTTTGTGTTTCTGATAACACAAAAAAGAAACACAAATGTCTGCTGGATTTTCCCTCGTTAATTTAACTTAAATACAACAATAAGTCAAATCAAATTTTAATTTTGGGAAAATCAAAAAATTTGAGAGATTTGAGGAAGCAAAATCAACATGAAAAAAAAATATTAGCAGATCTCAAGAATCCTAGAGTGTTCTTGTCTGTGCTATCAGTGTCGTTTCAGGGCATGGGCTGGGACACCTACACATTACACCTACAGGAGCTTTTATGACATCCCATTCTAAATCCATTGGCAGCCTTTGCAGCTATAACAGCTTCCAGGTCACACAAGAATTTTAAATGCGTTTATATTGCGTGTTTATTTTACACGGAAAGGCTTTCTACAAGATTTTGGAGTGTGTCTGTTGGAATTTTTGCGCATTCTTCCCAAAGAGCATTTGTGAGCTCAGACACTGATGCTGGATGAGAGGCCTGGCTCGCAATCTCCATTCTAGTTCACCCCAAAGGTGTTCGACAGGGTTGAGGTCAGGGCTCTCTCTTCGGGCCAGTCAAGTGCCAGGAGAACGTTTCCTGCCTGACTGCATTTTGCCAAATGTAAAGTTTGGCACAATAATGGGATAATGCTATGGGGTTGTTTTTCTGGTGTTGGCCTAGGCCCCTTCCCACTGAAGGGGAATGTTAATGCCTCAGCTTACCAAAACATTATGGAAAATTGTATGCTTCCAACTTTGTGTAAAAAGTTTTGGGAAGGCCCTTTTCTGTTCCAGCATGACTGAACCCCAGTGCACAAAGCAAGGTCCATAAAGGCATGGTTGGATAAGTTTGGTGTGGAAGAACTTGACTAGCCCGCACAGAACACAGAGCAAATGATAAATGACTTCATGAGCAATACATTAACTTCTTCTTATTAACATTTTTTTCTGGGCTTCACAAATAATTTCTGTTGCATCTTAGTTAACATTTGTTATGATACTGTTACTATGTTTTCATCTTTTTAATTGTTTTTCTTGTTTCTAAGTGAACGCTTCTGAGCAGCTGTCTTGGATCAGGCTCCTTCCGTATAAGATATCTTTATCTCATGAGGCAACCTGCTAAAATAATGTAAAATACTGGTAAGCTTTCACACAGAAAGTTACACCTTTAATGAAAATACTTCTACTTGCTATCTTTTTATTGCTCAAAAATTCTCGCTGGTAATGACACATAAGTACAATGGACTGCAGGATCGATATTTTCGCTGGGAGTGACATTCAATAATGCAACAGATCTGTGAATAATTTATCCCACATTCAGGCTTATGATACAGAGGAATGGTATATGCCTACATAACTACCAATACATGCAAATATCTACATAAACCATACTGTTATAAACTACACCTGGGGCGGGGGGTAGTTGTATTACAAGTACGTAATTGGCTCTTTGTTTTCTGTGTTTCCGGATATCCTCCGCCCCACGATCAACTGGCAACCCTTGAGAGGAACCTGGCTTAAAGGGGGAGCCCATCCTCTGCTGGCCAGCACTAGGAGCTGAAATAATGCAATAATTTAATGTTCATAGAGTGAGCTGTCCTCCAGTAGAGGAGTTGAGGGAAAATCCAAAACACTGTGATATCCGGAGGAGAGGGGTGGGGGCCAAGATGGCTGGAGTCCAGTCTTCAGGATCTATTGGTTGCTATGGTGGGAGTTGATGCCGTTCTGCAGGAAGCCTCAAATGATAGTTCAAAAGAGAGAGATAGCACATTGTTAATGGTTACCTTTAGATGCAGTATGGTCTCAAGTTAAGTCATTTGAAAAGTGAAACGTTGTGAGTGGTCACAGTTACATATATCTCTGGCAGTCCTCAGTCACATTCCCCCTATTGACTATATGCAAGTTTAAATAGATACATTTTTATTCACAAACTTTGGGAGGCTATTCCATAGTTGTGGAGCTCTGTATGCAAATGTTCTTCCGCCAGACTTTGCTTTGGTTGTTCTTGGTATATATAGATTTCCAGCCTCTTGTGAATGGAGTAATCTAGATGGGACATACGGGACTATAATATCTTTTAGATACGAGGGTGCATTTACAGAAGTAACTTCAAATCTTCCTGCTGCCTTATTGGCAGCCAATGTAATGAAGCCAACACCGGTGTGATGCGATCAGATTTCTTACGTCTAGTAAGGATCCTAGCAGCTGCATTCTGAACAACTTGTAGTGTATTTGTGGCTGTTTTTGAGACACCTGATAATATAGCATTATAATAAAGTCACGAAAGTGTGGATTATTTTCTCTGCAGCCCGATCACCTATAAAAACGGAATGAAATAAAACAGGCCATGATAAACTGATAGCCCTCCGTTTGTCACACACTCTGAGTTTGTGGCATAAAACTTTTTTTTGGATGTGAAAGGAGATATTCATCATTGTTTTTTATCTGAATGCAGTTTCAGCAGTTCATTTCATTCGTTAATAATTCAAACGGACAAACTGATGAAATCCGGACCGTTTGGCAGGAACTTCAGAAAGGAATCATTTGGAGCAAAAGACTTGGAAATTCAGCCCCATCTTTTTGTTGCGCACGCTAATACAATCATCTTATTCCGTAATTAAAATAGTAAAATATAATGTGTTAAAAAAATAAAGCACTCCCCTTCTCCAGCAAGGGCTGTCAGGTGTCTGCATTTATAGTCTTGATACGACGAAAAAGAAAAAGATTGTGATTAGCATTACCTTCAAGAAGCAATATCTGATCCATTCTGTGTGCCTAACGAGCAAGCACAATTTACCCAGTCAAAACTATTAATAAGTTAAGTTAAAACTGTTTCGCATCTTTTCAGCGGTACACAAATAGATTCAATCTCTTCAGTCCGTGGGTATGTTGACAGTTTAATAGATAATAGATATTTCTTGTTTTTGTGTCTTCTGTGAATAAAAATGTATTTTTATTTTTTATTTTGTGTTTGGTCATGGGTTGGCCTGCATGGTAATACTCATCATTCCTTCATTTTCTAAAATTGCTTATACAATTTAAGGTCACGATGCGGTGCCCTGGAGCTTAATCCAGCATACACAGCGCATGTTAAACCCTAGACAAGAAGCCACTGCAGGTCAGGGGACAGACAGACACACATTAACAAACTGTAGCTAATTCACCTGTCACCTTTAGATAGTGGGGGAAAACTAGAGCTCTCCAAGGTAACCCATGAGAGCACAGGGAGAACTTGCAAACTCTACAGAGTGGAAATCAACCGTGTCTGCGCTATGCTAACTGTGCCCTTGTGCTGACTATGAGTCACATTTTAAATGTGTGTAATGGTAATTTCCCTTTATTCACAACTTCACTATCCAATTGTTCCAGCTTTCATTCCATTCCACTCTTTGTGTTCCATTCGGTGTGTTCCCGGTTCAATCCAAATTTTCTGTGTCCCAGTCTTTATTCCAGGTTCCATCCTTGCTCTCCCAGTTCTGTGACTAGAGGAAAAACCATACAGTAAGATTGAAAAATGTTACTGGTGTTAGCTGATACTAGCTGATACAGGTGTAGCAAAAACCAGTAAGCAATATTTTATATCAGGGTGGCAGGACAGAATTACTAGAGAATTACTTTTTTTACCACGCAATTGGCACCCTGTAAGAGGTCTTCGCATTTTTTAAACGAGAGAACTTGAGCTCCACGAAGTGTTCAGACAGCGATAAGTCAGGCTCCAAAACATAATAAATAGATTGTGCAATAGATAATAGATAATAGAGCTTAACATCTGGTTTGATGGTTGTAAGTGATTGGAGAAAATTAAAGAGTAAAATATTTGCTGTTAATTAAACAGTAAAAGATCTCTTCTTCCCTCGCTTATTTCTCTGCTGGCATCTTCTTTTAGGAACAGAGCAAAAGTTGGGTCACTGTCAGATTTTGGGTGTAAAATTGAGATACATGGCATACACATGGTATGAACACAGATTTGATGTCTAACGGTACGTACTGGACGCACAGGCATGGGTGAAGGGCTATTATCTGTAGATCCAGGAATGAACAGTGATTGGGAAATGTTGATTTGCGTTCTTTGTTAACTTTCAGACAGAACCCTAAAAATAGTCTTTGAAGCACATCCTCACCTACCCCCCTTTTAATTTTCTCAGTAGTGATTCAAGAGAGCCTTTCACATTCCATGGGACCAATTTTTTCTTCTATGACACAGGTATTTGTATTCAGGTCAGAACTTTGACACAGAAGAGAAGAGCTGGCATGTGTCCATTTCCTGTCTGGGGAAAAGCTTAGTTCTGAAACAGTTCTGTTTTTTGTAGGCCCTGATGTATTTGTACCTTGTATTTGAGTCTTACAACATCACAGAGAGGAAGAGATCACTCACCATCTTCAGAGCACTCTGAACTTTGTTAACAAAGTATTCTTTTACCAAGCAAAACCAAAATAATAAGTGTGTAGATAATTTGATTATTATTATTCAAAATGAATTAAGATCCCAATTTTTTTATGGTAGCCAATCACATATTTTAGTTGTTTCAGGTGGGGATTGGTGTGAGTTTGTTTTGGGTTGGTGCGTGAGTTTGTGTGTCAGGGCCTGTGAAAGGTGAGTTGTAGGGGGAGGGGTATGTGTATATGGGAGTTTGGTGTGTGTGTGTGTGTGTGTGTTTATGGGGTTGGTGGAGTGTGTGTGTGTGTGTATCACCATCAGATCAACTGAGAGAACAGCCATGTATTCACGTATAATGGGAATTACTCTAGTTAAAACAGGGTAATTTATGACATATTCTCCTTTTTAAAACGCAGTGTTACTTTTGTACCAGGCATGTATTTTACTGGAAAAGCGAAGAATACATCCCAGGGCAGTTTTTTCAGATGGAAAAATACTGATTTATTTTTTCTTCTATGACACAGGTATTTGTATTCAGGTCAGAACTTTGACACAGAAGAGAAGAGCTGGCATGTGTCCATTTCCTGTCTGGGGAAAAGCTTAGTTCTGAAACAGTTCTGTTTTTTGTAGGCCCTGATGTATTTGTACCTTGTATTTGAGTCTTACAACATCACAGAGAGGAAGAGATCACTCACCATCTTCAGAGCACTCTGAACTTTGTTAACAAAGTATTCTTTTACCAAGCAAAACCAAAATAATAAGTGTGTAGATAATTTGATTATTATTATTCAAAATGAATTAAGATCCCAATTTTTTTATGGTAGCCAATCACATATTTTAGTTGTTTCAGGTGGGGATTGGTGTGAGTTTGTTTTGGGTTGGTGCGTGAGTTTGTGTGTCAGGGCCTGTGAAAGGTGAGTTGTAGGGGGAGGGGTATGTGTATATGGGAGTTTGGTGTGTGTGTGTGTGTGTGTGTTTATGGGGTTGGTGGAGTGTGTGTGTGTGTGTATCACCATCAGATCAACTGAGAGAACAGCCATGTATTCACGTATAATGGGAATTACTCTAGTTAAAACAGGGTAATTTATGACATATTCTCCTTTTTAAAACGCAGTGTTACTTTTGTACCAGGCATGTATTTTACTGGAAAAGCGAAGAATACATCCCAGGGCAGTTTTTTCAGATGGAAAAATACTGATTTATTTTTTCTTCTGACACTGTGTGGGTTTAACAAGATTTAAAAAAAACTTAGAATAACGGAAGTTTCTCAGATGAAACAAACCTTCCCTGTGTAAGGGCCTGTACTTCCTTTTGCAGATGAACATCACCTCCCCTGACCAATAGAGGGCGTGCTGTGGCCGCGCATCGTATTGGCATCTCCCAGACAAGAGGGAGTGATAAGGACCTCTCTTCATTGTTAGATAAATTCTGTTTTGCGGGTGGGTAACGCAGTAAGTATATTTATCTGGTAGATAGATTAACCTGCACCAAATAGGGAGGGACGTTTAGGAACGCATTTGTGACATATCCGATGCTGAGGTTATTATATGGAATTTTTGCACATGTAATCGGTCCCAGGGCCCTGTTTTCATCAAATTAAGTGTGTGTTTGGGGGTTATGCCTAGGGTTGATATTTATACGTTGTTTTTTAATTGACCACAAAAGCCTTTATGCACATTAAATTACATCGCTTTCTCCCGTCGCAGATTAATCGTGCACCGCGTGGGAATAAAGTCTGGATGATCAGCGTATACTTTCTTTAAGACCAATTTTAGCAGAATGATTATGATGATACTGACTGGAATAATTGGATGATTCGGTGTGCCAGCGGGAGAATGAGGAGGGCAGGGGAGGGAGTGCGAGATAAAGTGTGTGAGGAGGAGGGGCTCAAGTGCTTCTGCTACTCACTTGTCACCCGGAGGCCACGTTTAGAAGAGTAACCTAAGGCTTGAATAGGGCGGGACTGCGCCCCTGACTGCTTGGCGCGCGGGAACCCATCGCGCCTAGAGCGTCGCGCGCGTGATTCGTCGTCGTTTCGTGGAGCGAGTTCACTGAGCGTCTCTCCCTTAGCCGAAGCGCACACTGCGAGGAGCTGTTGCAGCTGGCGAGGCAGACCGGGGAAGCTGGGGCAGTCCTTCAGCTCAACGTCACCCAGCCAAAACTAAGCAGGGGGCTCACTTTGTCCTGCAGACTCAGGTCTGTGTAAAATTAAAGGGCACCTAATCCCGCAGGTGCATTGCACACGGTTTAAAAAAGAGGGTAAGACTAAGAAAAGAAGAGACTCCTCTAAACTCCAAAGGCGACCGACGGTGGCGGAGTGTGGCAGTCAATGTGTCCAGGGAGCTATAGGAATATAGAATTTGATAAGAAAAGGAGAAACCATCCCAGACAGACGGAGCTCCCGGTTGCGCTTGTGTCCAGTCTATAGGCGGTAGCTCGGTGTCCGGTGCTGCATTCTTCTTTTCTCGTCCGGATTCTTAACAATTGTTTTTCCATCTTGCATCTGTGTTGACATGAGCCACTGAACTGCAATAGCTGCTACTGTTGTGTACATTTAGTTTTCTTTTTCGTGAGGAATACCAAAATCAGGTATGTACACATCCAATTCCTTTGCTGCTGCTTTTCGTGGTGTAGAGTGAGTTTATTCTTTTTTGATGTTGAGCTCTCTATAAAACGGTATTTTCATTACATATAAATATATGTGGATCCAATAACTAATTTTCAGTCGTTGGAATGTGATGCTGTTTTATCGAGGGCGTGTGCGTTACTTGTCGCTGACCGTTTGTATTTGCGTCGTGTAATTTGTCTGCACTCTCCTCAACGGATGTGAGCAAAGCCCTCCGTGTGTTACGTTGGCGTTATTGTTTAAAAAACTGCTACCGGCTCCGTTCTAAAGGAATGGCGTGATTGAAGTATTTTCGGAGTTTGAATGAAAGGAGAGGCCAGAACGTCAACTCTTGGGTCGTCGTAAAAACCCTCCCTGCTCCCCATCAACAATGTACACGAGCCGTAGAGCACGCGAGATTAGCAACAAAGATCATTAAAATAGCCATTATTGAATTGCAGTGTTTGTGGATGGATGTGGTTTACGCACAAGGAGACATTCGTTTTTATTTCAAAAAGCAATTTAATGCACGATAATTAATTTCTCCTACACCCCTTAGTATAACCATTGATTGTGAGGTGTGTGGGGTGGGGCAGACCCATCCCCCAATCTGTCAAAAGGTGAAAAGGTTGGAGGTAGTGGAGTGACAGGGATCGGGTCAGTCGCCCTGTGGTCGCTTGAGTGCTTCTCACAAGCATGAGTGATGGATTGGTATAACAGTGCCTTCTCTTAGTTATCCCTTTGAAGAATATGGACTCTACTTCAGCCTTTACAAAAAAACCAAGGCCTCTGATATCTTCTCAAAAATGGATACAGAATTGTATATGTATATTGTACGTGGATACAGAAGGCTCTTTGTTGTTTGTCAGAGACATTCTTATTTAGCTAGGGAACAGTCTGTTTGTTTTGTATCGTTGGTTATGATCTGCTGTACGACCAAAAACACTAAAGGGCGATTGTAACTCTTAATTTTAATTATCTCACAATAGCCTGGCGTGCAGATCTTCCTCATTAAAAGCACAGCAAGTTGAAGAGGTGGTGCCTTTATTGGTTCCTTAACTGAAAGGCATGAAGTGGTTCTGAGATCAGAAATTTGAATGATTTGAATAATGTAATAAAAATAATGCATCTGAAAACAACGGAGACATCTGAAAATGACGAAAAGAGATCTGAGACATCCGAAAATGACGAAGACATCTGAAAATGATGAAGACATCTGAGACATCTGAAAATGACAAAGACATCTGAAAATTAAACACCTTTATTATGAGGAGATAATATAATATAATATATATAATCTAGAGATCACAGTCCCTGAGGGTTGGGCAGCGCGCCATCCAGAAATGGGAGTAAGAAGGATTTGATCGGCTCTTCACTGAAACAGCAACCTCTGGGGTATCAAGAGCGCCCGCATGTCCACACCGTTGCCAGGAGGGATTTAACTCTCCTCCAATCATTGCAGAACGTTTCCTACAAGCTATTTGTTCTGCAGTGTGTTAAATGGCCAATGTAATGTGCAGTGTTTTAAATGGGCAGTGTGATGTGTTATGTGCAGTGTGTTAAATGGCCAGTGTGATGTATAATGGTCTTGCCAGCTATATAAGTTTTCAGTTGTAACTTTAACTTTTCATATTACAAATCACTTTCTCACCTCCTGAGAGCAAATATCAGTTTCCACTGAGTGCTGGTGGCTGCTGACTGCTCACCTTGAGCATGTGGCCTGCCTTGTCTAAAACAGCACTGAGGATGAATTGTTTGTGAATTGTTTGTACCGACAATTTTTCTGGATTCAATGTTTCGCTGTTTACTTGGTCAATGCTACTGTGACAGTGTTTTTTTTGTGTCTGTGTGGAATTTTTCTAGATTGTTTGTTCTATATATTTAATCAAAATGTTTGTTTTTTTGCAGGGAAATGTGGTTAGACACGAGGAGAACTGGATTTTACAGGGTTGCTGGCCCCACAATAGAATCTACAGTCTTTGCAGTCTGGCAATATAACATTTGAAAGCAACTAGCAAGGCCACTTCACTTGCTCACTTGCTCACACAGGGCTGATATTAGGAACATTTACGTGCCTGTTGTCATGTTGTCACTTCATGATCATCAGCCAGTTCTGCCTCTTTGCTGTCCATGGTTTCTGCCCTAACCAAGAGCCTCCAATTGTACATTGTGAAGATTTGCAAAGGAATGTTTACAAGGAAACTGGTAAATCCCATAAAGAAGAAAGAGAGTAGCGATAACAATAAAAATCCCAGTCACGGAATCCCAGGCACGGTATCCCGGGCACAAAATTCTAGGCAAAGAATCCCAGGACGGGAATCCCAGGCACGGAATCCCACTATTTCAACAGCACTAAAAACCACGGTCAAAAAAATCTCCCGATGTTCTTCACTGTGGAACATCTCCCTTGAAGACGAAAACGGGAAAAACGATTCCTTGTCACTTTCACCAACGTTTAGTTACCGCGTAGCAATAGCTAACGGCCTCCAACAAAAACCCAAGAATGAAAGTTTCCTGCAGGAGGTCTTGTCCCTTGACAGCGCTTACTCTGAATGTCTGAGCGAGGTGAGACTTGGCAGTGGAGTCGATGAACACAGAGCTTTAACTATGCCCGTAAGGAACAGGAAGAGCCTAACCAGTTTGGCGCCCTCCGATGGAAGCTCGGAGGGGGAGCGGGTGGAACGTTCCAGTCTGCAGACACTCAGACTGGGGGCTTTACGAAAGCTGAGGAAGTGGAAAAAAAGCCAGGAGTGTGTCTCCGGGGAAGTGGAGGGAAGCAGCTGGAAGAAGAGCCTGGGCATTCGGAGCAAATCCCTGGACAGAGCGGGGCGTCGGCACAAGGTCCCAACCCTGGAGCCTGGCTCCAGCTCCACAGGCTGCATCAGTCAGACCCAGGATGTCATGGAGATGATCTTCAAAGAGCTGCAGGGGATCAGCCAAATTGAAACTGAGCTCTCTGAACTGAGGGGTCACGTCAACGCCCTGAAAAGTTCCATTGACGAGATCTCCAGCAGCGTGGAGGTGGTACAGAGCGAGATTGAGCAGCTGCGCTCCGGCTTCGTGCAGTCCAGACGGGAGACGCGCGACATTCATGACTATATCAAGCAGATGAGCCACCAAGGCAACAAAGCAACACTGCGCTTCGTGAATGTGCCTGAGGATAAGCTGGAAAAAACAGAAAATCTCATATACCAAATATTAAAGGATAAAATGGGCTTTACTGACCCACACAAGGCTGTGAAAATTGAACTAGCTTATCGTTTGGGTCAACAAAGAGAGTGTTCGAATTCCAAGCCCCGGCCCGTTATTGTGGTGTTCTCATCGCACCAAGATCGGGATTTGGTTTTGAAAAAATGTTATCGACTCAAAGGCACTGGAGTATCAGTCTCCATCGACAGCCTCATTCGTCAAACGAAGGAGAGGAAAGAAAAGGGGCTGACCTCTTCACAGACCTACGAAAGCATGGACATTAGAGCTTCGATGAAGGACAAGTCCATCCTGGATGACTGGGATTCTATGGACAGCGACAAAGAGGAGGTGGACTTGGACAGGCCTAAACATGCAGGGGGGCCCAGAGCCTCACACAAGAGCAAACCTCTGAAAAAGAAGCCTCAAACCAGATCAGCAGACAGTAGCACACGGTCAAGCTCAGTGCATCACGCGGACGACACCTTTCGGTCCGCCGGGTGTGAGGACCACGACAAGCAAACAAAGCCGCCCAACGCAGACCTGACCCCCATGTGGCTTTCCCAGAGTGAGTACTCCACGCCCAAACTCAGCCGCTCCGAGTCCGACTGTTCCAAGCTGTGCCCATCCTACTCCGAGGACTTCTCTGAGAGCCAGTACTTCAGCAGAACCAATGGCTGCTCCCTGCTGTCATCCTCGGACCAAGAGCTCTGGCAGAGGAAGCAGGAGGATATGGGTTCTTGCTGGTATGCCAGCCCGCCCAATCAAACCCTTAGTCAGGAGAACCCATTGTGTGCTGAGCCAAACGAGACAGAGACCACAGAGACCGTTGACAGTGGCGTGAGCAACGGGATGGTGTGCATGTCTGGGGACAGAAGCCATTACAGCGGTTCCCAGCTGTCTCTACAAGGAGAGCTGTCGCCTTGGAAAGACTGGCCCTATTTGGAGCAAGGCGCTGATTCTGGCTTGGATGCTTCGATCGAACAGAATTTTGTGTCTGAGGTCAGCAGTCCGTTTGACCTGAGGGTGAATTCAGGTTTCCCAGAAAACATCACCAAATGCCAAGAGGTGGACTTGGAGTTTGAGGGCGAGAACTACATAACCCTGGACAGTACCCCTTCTACTGGCCCCGGTGTCAAGAGTGAATGTAACAGCCAGCCAGACGTCCAAAGCGAACCCTATCCGGAAGTTGAGGTCGATAATCTCTATCAAAACCAGAGCAAGTCCTCCTCCATGTACCGCAGTCAGAGTGAGATTGGGAGGGAGAAAACAGAGGTGCCCAAAGCCTGGCACAGCAGACTTAGCATAGACCTCACAGACAAAACATTTAGCTTCCCCACATTTGGGTCTACTTTGCAACGAGCCAGATCTGCCTTAGAGGTTGTCTGGAACAAGAGCTCCCAAAGTGCCACAGAGGAGACTGCCAATACCTCATTCATGGGCCGATTTAGGACTTTATCTCAGTCCACAGCAAATGACTCCAGCACGACCATTGACTCGGACGTGTTCACCGAGCCGTTCTGCTACAAGGCCGATGAGGAAAGGTGCAGCGAATTGGCCGTGGACCACGAACTGACCGTGGCCCGTGAAATTACTGTAGACAGTGAGACGGACTACGTAGAAGTGATGGAGCAAGTGCTGGCCAATCTGGAGAACCGAAGAAACGCTAATGAGCCGGAGGAGCCCTACCAGGGTTACCACGTCTCTCAGGTGGGGACTGTTGTGCTGGAGTATGACTGCAACTACGACGAACCATTCGATGAGGAATACGGCGAGGGGTATGACGATAACCTGACTACAGGAGAAACCCCGGAGTATGAAGGTCTTCTGTACTACGGGGAGGAGACCGAGGAGAAAGCTGAACAAGAGAATGAGAACCAAAACCTTCCGCAGGAAATGCTGGTCGAAGCACCGCCCAAAAAGAGGATCCGACCGACGTTCAAAGAGGCGGCACTGAGGGCCTACAGGAAGCAAATGGCTGAACTGGAGGAGCAGCTTCTTAGCGGAGGTACACGCAGATTCTGTCTGTTTCACTACTGTGATAGTGTTTTTACTCAATACTATTATTTTACTACTTTAAATATATCTAACGTGAAAACATTTGTAAAGTTTCCTTTGTTCTCAAAAGTCTTAAACTATGATATTTAAACAGAATATTTGAAGAACATAGTACTACATGAGAACATTAAACACATTCTGAATTTGACGTAAACTCTGTGTGAAGATGGGAGTTCTTCTTTGGAACACCTCTGTGATTGGAGACCCTTGAGTTGATCCTTTTGATGGTATTCGCACAGCTACACATGGAACAGGGCAGACAGGGGTCTTTTCTTTTAGAAGATTTTCCTGCTATATATTTTATGTGAGTTCATGCTTGACATATTAAACTGGTGAGACGATGAGCAGATTCAGGCCTTTTTCTAGTAATTCCTTTTGACATAGTTCTCTGGTCCTATTCTCTGGTGTTTATACTCTTAGGTGTTGTGCATTCACATGTATGTCTGCGGAATGAGAGGACCTGCATAACACATTGGACACTCTTCCATGTTTCTACTGAAGCTGCAATGACACAAAAAAGGACCAGTGTTTTATATTGTGTTTAAATTTGCCGCACGTACCGAATTGTCCATTTGGGACCCCAGAACACAACAGGAAAATAATGCATTGTTTCAATCAGGGAATTAAATTAACTGTGAGAAGGTGATGCATTTTTCTGAGTCTGCCCAGAAGGTAATTGAAGAGCAATGTGTTTAGCAGCCTTTGTAATGTAACAGTTTGCACCAATTAGCAGTAACGACCCATGGTTGGTAAACCCAGGGCATACCCGGAGGAGCTATGTTCTGTGATAAAATGGTACGTTGTTCTTTGCATTTAAATAACACTTTGGCTGGTGCATTCAGATGTCCGTCAGTCCGCCTGTCCGTCTATACAAATGTATGTCTGTATTATCAGTATATTGGAGATGTGTGGAGTGTTGACGTGAACAGAGTTTTTAACAGGGTCTGCACAAAGTGCAGAGACTGCAAAAAGATCAAGCTTCTGGGCCAACCTGGGATCTACTTCATCGACTAGAATCAACAAGCTTGTGACCCAGATGTGTCAGCAGCTGCCAGTGCAGTGCATCATTTCAGACCTTGGTACTTCACCAACCCCTTTATGGGAGGGCTGCACTGTAACGCTGATAAAAACATTATACAGGTAGTGGGTTCTGACTTTAGATCTGAGGTGTAGGATGGCTGCACTGTAACGCTGATAAAAACATTATACAGGTAGTGGGTTCTGACTTTAGATCTGAGGTGTAGGATGGCTGCACTGTAAC
>JAOVYW010073285.1:9549-20314 GCA_025775045.1 Hiodon tergisus
CTGTTGTTTCTAAGATGTTTGTGGAGAAATCACTGAGTAATTATTGGAATATTTCTAAAATATTTATACCTGTTAGCTTATAAGGTTATTACTTAGTCCCCCTCACTGTCAGTTTTTCCTTTAATCTGTCACCCGTCTGAATATTAAACAAATATATGTATAAATATATAGTAATAAAATATAATATACCTGACTCATAGGAGATCCAGCAAGAATTATATTTTCATTTATGAGTTTCAACAGTTTCAAAAACAGTTTGTTGTCATAATCAAAACGGTTCCCAAAGACTATTGAGCAGATGATGTTGGAGACAGCATTCTGAATGACAGAATGGGGGTTAAAGGGCTTACCTAGGCACAACAACAGATTGATGTCATTAGTATATTTTAATGTAGCAATGCTCCTCTTAATGCTTTGTTATTTACTTTTGAACAAGAAAAAACACATTCCTGAATAGCATACAAATAAAAAAAATAATAATGCCAAGAAATTGCTCAGATGGAACTAAACTTCCAAATCCCAATTTTGAAGAAACCAATTACTAAAACAGAAGTAAGTGATCTTTAATAATAGTCGAAGGGGTGGGCAGGAAGCAAATTCCACATTTCCACGTAAACTGTCTCATGATAATTCTTTCTGTACCACTACAGCCTTGGAATAGATACAATTAAATGCCAGATCCCAGTCAGAGTCAGAGATCTTACTGCCTGGATCCTTTTCCCTTTGTGACTTAAGGGGTGGGGAGCGAAGGGAAAGCTTGATTGAAAAGTGTTGTAAATTAAATTAGTGTTGCTGTATTAGTTTATGGTGGCACACTGCTGACTAAGCTCTGATATTACCTCCCAGTTTCTCCAGCTCATCTATTAAATATCTGGCTTCTTCAGAAACACGCTCCTCCAAGGATTTTTTGCCTAAGCCAAAATCACGCAATGTCTGTAAAGCAAACCTCCTCTGTTGCTTCCATATGTTACCACTAGGAGCCATCACAATCCCTGTGTAAATAAAAAACAAGGTTACCATGAACAAATATTTATTTTGCTTTTTGGCAACATTTCTTCTTATAGAAGTATAAAAACGTAGTGATATAAAAAACTAGATGTTTCTTAAACAACATTAAATGTGGAAAGTGTAATGCAAACTTTACCTTTTCTATTGGTGATCCAATCAACAACAGGTAAAGAAGGCCTTCCGGAGAATACATTCTGCAGCAGCATCTCCTTGGCAATATGCAAATGGTTCAGTACAATGGACGGTTGCCGTCCCAAGTACAAAGAGCAGATTTCCCCATACTTTGTCAACTGCCAAATAAATGAGTAACAGTTTTATAAATATTTACTCTACTTTTTTTTACTCTACGTTTTACACAGACAAGTTTTACGTTAAATATGACAAAGACTGCTGTTCAAATGCACAAACGCTTTGCAACATTCCTGTTCATAATATGAGTGTTTCCCAATGAATACCCGGCCAGAACTCACAAGTCTAGTAGGGTCCATCTGGAACTATCCAATCCAAGACCATGGGATTAATTCAGCAAACTTTTTAAATCATCACAAATTGACACAAAGTGATCAGGCAGAAAGCAGGGGGAGACAGGAAAAGGTATTGGCCTACAGGCTCAGGAAGTGCTGTCTTTTGCAGCAGGGGAGCCTTATACCTTGTGATCCTGAGTATTATTTGTTATTTTAATATACATGTTTATTTGATCTGCTTCTTTGTTTTGTACAATCCATGCATATGTGCAGCTGGGTATTGCTCTCCAGTTCCGCAGTATCTATGGAACATTCAATTCCAGGGTTTATCAGGAGGGGTGACAACTAAGGAACAGCTGATTTTTAGCCTTTTGGCACCCCTTCTGCGACTTTACAATGGAAGGCAATCAACTCACCAAACTAAAAAAAAAATGTTTTTTATCCTAGGTTTGCTGCAATACTCAACAGGAGCTCTAATGTATCGGCAACCGCTTTCTAAGTAAGCCAACCTGGATGGCACTGTGAAAACTGTTTATATATGTGTGTGTGTGTGTGTGCGTGTGTCCTTAACAGCGTATATATAACTTTACCTCAATGATCGTCTTTAACGGGTCGTTCATCATCTTGGTGATATTTCCGATTAAAAGTAATGGCCTGGGACCTGGAGGGACCTTATTTGCAGGGAAATAGAGTCTGAAGAGCTCCGACAACAACAAGTACAGTAATCCAACCAGTATGACAGAACCCATGGTAGTCCAGTCCAGATGTTTAACAATATCCATTTTTATGTGGTTCACAATCAAACTTGAGTTACATGTAACTACCCGTGACTTCCCTGTTTTGAATCAATTAATCGAGGGGAATGTAATGCTTATGAAAGTTGTTGTGAGAAACACTCCTCTTTTTGAAAAAAACAAAAACGTATTTACCTTAATTGGCCATAAGTTCGGCTATTTCCACCCGGAAGTCTAAGGGACAGTAACAGCAGGTGTTTTGAAACATGCTTTGGAATTTATTTAACTAGGATGCCAAGGGGGCAGATCTGAAGAACAGGATAAAGTAATCTTGTTTTAAGACAACTGTTTATTTTCACAAAAGCAAGACAACAATTGGTGATTACGGATTCCAAATGCAATAAAAGAGAACATGCAGAGCATATTCTCTTTCCAGTTTTAATTTTCAATAGAACATCCGCAAAACTTGTTTAGCTTGTTTAGGCACTGCCTGGGCTATTTGTACTCCACATCTCTGTATGCTTTGTATTCGTGAATTACCCTTGACGATAAAATTGTAGTAAGTGATAAATTTGTATTAGTCCATTTTTTCTTTATTGCCAGTTATGATGCAGTTATGATTTAGCAAGGCAACTTTTTCTTTTTAAATATAAAAAAAATCACAGGGGCATCCAATAGGAGTATATAGCATTTAGTCTAAACATTTATTTAGAAAGATAATCTCATCGTTTTAGTGCTTCTGACTTTTTTGGTAATGGAATTAAAAATACACAACTCTTTATTCTTTTCCTTTTCCGTTTTTTGTCTGCGTCAGTACACCATGATGTACTGCTGCCATCCCCTGGGCGGAGGGTTCAATGCCAATTTTTATTGGGATTTTGTAGTCGTCCAAGAAAAAAACGGACTTTGGCCACTTCCCTGTATTTAACCGTGGTTATAGGCGATTTCAAGAAATTTTTAAGTAAACCCAGGATTTATTTTAGAATGATTGACGCCTGAGACCCCCAAAACACGTTGTACTAAGCGCCGGAAGTTCTTCCTAGTCAGACGGCGCTAACGTTTATTGTGGCTAACTATACTACAGAGTTTCTTAAATGTAGCTAATGGTAACAGTGGGCCACAGAATATATTTCCGAAGCCTTCGTTATTTATGACCGTAAGAATTTGAGAATTATTAATTGATTTATATTTATGCAGTACGTACCAAACTTATTATGATAGATAGCAGATTAATTATAAAAAGATCCACGAGAACATCATTAGCTGGCTATATACATAACACAGTAAGTAAGTAGTAAGCCTTATGTTTTAGTTACTCAAAAAATAACTACTTAGGAAATGGATTTAAATGAATAATTAATTAAGATGTGTAGGCTGTAATTTGTTACAACTGCACAATATACAGGCAGATTAAAGTTTTGCTGGTGTCCAAGGTAGCGCTGATCCGGTACGCTACATCACGAGCATTCTCCCAAACGTGATAATTGCGTGGGGGTTAACAAGCTAAGACTTAAATTTATTTTATTTTATTTTAATTTAATTTTTCTACATTCAGATGACAACGTGACTGTACTTTGGCGGACGAAGTGGATGCGGAGTGGTATAATAGCATAGCCTAAGGCTAGGACTCGGAGTAGGTTCTCCTGCTACAGTGATGGAAACCTGGACACCGAATCCTCGTGCCAAGCCATTCATTCCCCGTCAACAGCGAAGCCTCTACCTCACCTGGAAGTACAAACTTACCAACAAAAGAGCAATTCGGCGAATCTGTCAGGTAAGCATTGGGTTCGGTCCAGACTTTTTTTTTTTTTTAAAGGTCTTAAGCACACACATGCATGCGGGTAAAACAATTAACAAGTAACTGAAGGTACGACTCTGACAGTGGACACAAAAATGGAAACGTGGGTACATATGCCGGACCACATGTATGGTGCCACAATGTGCATTACTATACTAGAAATTATTATTATTATTTTTCACATTTCCAGAGGATTGAGTCATGTGTATATACAGGTATTCCACTTTGGCCATTGTTGATGCTGATTTTGCCTGGGGTGAGGCCATTGGGAAATGTTTTTGGTGTGAGTACTGCAAATGCTGAATGCAAAGTATTTTTAACACTAATCACGCATGACCCAATTATTAATCATATTGTGAAGATCCAGTAAATGCCTGGCATGCGTTGGCAATAACGTGTTATCTTGATTGAGTGAGTTTCTTTCCAGCCTCGAGCTGTGACTGACCACTTTGTGTCAGTGCACACTACAGGTTTACAGGGTCTGTGTAACCACAGATGCATTTTGGGGGGAAGAAGACTTCCAAGCTGCTTAAAGCAGGAAGATCATACAGTAAACCGGCTGTATATGCGTTGTACTGGAATGCTGTTACTTTCCAGAAAAGTTTTTTGGGATCATCTGCAATGAATTTTATGTTGTATAAATACCTTTTTGGATTGGAATTTGTGATTAACACTTTTTTTTTGTCTACCTATAGATTCTCTGGCATCATTTAACCACATTTTACTTCTTTGGTTTATTCTTTTAGTGCTCTTTGAGTTCTGTGAGCATAAACCTACTCACACGTTGGTATGACTTTTTTGACAAATCTTTATTTCTATTTGTTTTAGGCAGGAGCAGTGTTATTCTTGCTTGTGACAGTAATAGTGAATATTAAACTCATATTAGACACAAGGAGAGTAGCCAGTGAGGAAGCGGCTGTACAGGATTATGGTGAGACCCTTGAACCACCTTGCACGTGCAGGTTGATTTTATGTTGCTTTCACTGTTGTTGAGCATGATGCTAACCAAGTAAATAATTTGTGTGTCTGAGCTACGCGTTTTGATTCAGTAACGCTAAATTTGATTTACTATCGATGATTGCGCTTAGAAAAATGTCATGTTAATGATGACTGGCATCGCATTGCAAGTGTTTTGGTTTTTGTCTTACGATTTCAAAGTGTTTAATGAAAATCTGCTTGCCACTGAGCGTGAAGTCTGCTTGCTCGTCTGCAGATGAAGCCCTCCCCAACATGGAAACTCCCCGCAGACCGCAGAATGGCAGGAAGGCACTTGATATTGAGGTGTACTCCAGTCGTTCCAAGGTGTACGTGGCAGTGGATGGGACCACTGTGAGTCATCTTCTTGCTCCTTTGTGAGATTTTCTCATTCGACAGTCCTTATCCGTGTTACAGAGGTTATCAGTGTTTATCACATGCTGAAAGGGGCCTAGCAGTGTGAGGATGCCTCTGTGAGCTTGCTTACTTTAGCCAGACCCTAACTAGCCTCTGTATTATTGACAGCTTGGCTAGCTGTCTAGCGCAAGCAACGCCCATTTATGCTTTTTGGTTGACGAAAACACTTCACTACTCTTTAAAATAAATATCAAGGTATTTAAATGGCTAAATAGTTATTGTCTTCTTTGCTTTGCTAGGTGGGGGAGAAGGGGGGGTTGAAGAATATCTGTCTTTGTCGTGAACCTCATTAATGTGACAGGTGACTTCCCCCCCACCAGTTTCAGGATTTTTTGGAATGCTGGTTGGGATTCTAGGTATTGATGGCCACCAGGCCTGTAAAGCACAGGGGAAACACTGTTATTATCTGATATTTTCCACAGTGTTCTTGCCCTGACTCCCACCTTACCCACATATTAATAATGTTGGCTTGAGTCATGATATTGGACTTGTATTTTAAAAATTGCATAACGATACAATTCAATTGTCCCTCTTGACAGTAGAATAATAACCTCAAGGTTAGCTACAGTTTTAGTGTCAGTGTCTTAGTGTAGCCCTCAAACGTACAGGAAAATTGAGCTAATTTAAAGAAAGGCTAATTATGGAATGTTTACAGACTATATCAGATAATATCGGTATCAAGCCTCCCGAGTGGCCCAGTCAGTAAAGGCGCTCGCCCAAGCGCAGCTGAGCCCTTATTGTGTCCGATGATTCTGACCAGGAGAGCAGAATTGCCGGCGCGCCACCAAGACTGGGGATGGGTCATATTTGCACGGCTTCTCCCAGCTGGTCGCTAACCTTCTGGCTTCCCATGCTCCCACTGACTTGCAGTAGAGTCAAGAGGGACACGTTTCTCCTCCTAGTGGTGCTGAGCCTCTCATGCAGGCTGTGTAGCCCACAGAATGGAAAAGAGACAAGGGGCTTAAAGGCGACTAGGATTGGAGGAAACTCATTTTACATCCTCGCACGGGGCTGGGGGACGTGGTAACGAGCCAAGAAGCTTTAGCTCAATACGCCATTCCAAATTGGGAAGAAGAATGGGGAGAAATAATTAGAGAATCCGAATTTTAGTAAAAAGAAGTTACTGTATTGATATTGATGTTCCTTTTTTATTTTATTTTCATTCCCGTTTCGAGGTCTTGGAGGATGAGATGAGAGAGCAGGGAAGAGGGATCCATGTGATAGTCCTCAATCAGGCCACGGTGAGCACGTCGGGTCCAGAGGGTCCAAGATGAAATGTTGTCATTCCATCTGGCCTCCTCGGCTCATTATTAAGACCCAGGGCAAGCCTTAAATGGGTTTCAGATCAAATGTTCATTGGTCCAAATTGGGCATTGTCTTTTACTTTCTCAATTTGTACCTTTATTGAGAGTTTTAGTGACGGATTCGCCTTTGTTGATTGCCAGTGCAGTAAAAGTTGTACTTTTCAGGGGCATGTGATGGCCAAGCGGGTTTTTGATACTTATTCTCCTCATGAGGATGAGGCCATGATCCTCTTCCTTAACATGGTCACTCGTGGGAGAGTACTCATCTTCACCATCAAGGTACTTGCTCTTTAATTTCATTTATTCATTTTTGGTGCCACATCATAATCGTTTGGAGTGTTGTGTTTAGATCCTCCAGTTGCCTCTCTATTATGAGATATAGATGAGTTGCGCTAATGGAGAATTAGGCTGTTGCATTTCTAATATAAAATTGGTTACGGCTTATTTATTACGTATGTGTTACTACTTACGTTTTCCGCTGTAGGATGAAGGAACCTTCCACTTAAAAGATGCTGCCAAGAACCTCCTGAAGGGGCTAGGGAGTCGAGTGTCACTGACCTTGAGCTGGAGAGACATGTGGACCTTGGTGGTCAAGAAAGGAGGTAGCTCAGAGCAGCGGAGGACTGGATGATGGCCAGCACTACGTTATGTCTGATGTTGCATGGTTGCTTTTGAGAAGGTTTGAACACCTTTTGTCTTTGCAGGTCAGGTGTATGGAGAGAAGCACTCAAAATCTCCTGCTCTATCAACCTGGGGGGACCCTGTGCTCCTTAAAACAGAGGTGCAGCTGACTGCAGCAGAAGGTACCAGACAATCGGCGATACACTTCTCCCATTGGTGGTTGTAATGACAGGATGAAGTTATACTTCAGTTTGCCTGAAAGATTGCAGGTGTTTTACCCATGTTCTCCATTCTTGGCTGAATCCAACAGAAAGATTGGAAGTCAAATGTGAATAACCAAGTAGATTTATCTGTGGTTTGATCACGCTCCTACTTGGTATCCCAGAATGTACTGGCGTATTGAAATGCACTTTCGATGTCTGTACCGACCCGTTCCTGGCAGAGGCCGAATGCCACTGGGCCGACACAGAACTGAACCGACGGAGGAAACTTTTTTGTAGTAAGGTGGAAGGCTACGGAAGCATCTGCAGCTGCAAGGATCCGGCTCCGATCGAGTTCAACCCCGACTCCGTAAGCGATCGCACTCCATCTCATGCCTGGGTTTGGGTAGGAGCAGACGTATCCATCTGGTTAGGAAAATAATTGGAATACTTTTATTAGGCCTTCAAAGTTGCCGTGCAACCACATGTTAAGTGTTCGATGTTCAGTGTGTGTGTGTGTGTGTGTTGATGTGTATGTAGATAGTGATATATATATATAGAAGCATTTTGTAATTAATTTCTCATTAATAATGCAACATTTGTTCTAGTTGTCAGGTAATAATGTCTACAGCATTCCTGTGGCTGTAATAGCAGGAAACAGACCAAACTATCTCTACCGGTAAGTTTTTAATTATTCATTTTCAGATACATTTTTAAAAAGTGCTAATCTAAAATAACAATGCTGGTAGATGGCAAGCAGTACTTGCAGTTTGTAGAAAAAATGTTTGGAGGTGGAGACCAGGAAAGCGATTCTTTCTACGTAAAACGTGCTAGTCCGGTGTTGATACGAAGCTTGTTACACTTTTCCCTTGTAGGATGTTACGGTCTTTGCTTTCGGCCCATGGCGTCAACCCCCAGATGATCACGGTCTTCATCGACGGCTACTACGAGGTACTGGCGCCGCTTTCTGGCTCTCGGGCTCGCTCCGAAGCTGGCTTGGGCCACGGCGGTAAATTCAACTTGTCTTTTGTGTGTGTGTGTGTGTGTGTGTGTGTGCGCGCGCGCGCGCCCGCGCACCAGGAGCCGATGGATGTGGTGGAACTGTTCGGGCTGAAGGGGGTCCAGCACACCCCCATCAGCATTAAGAACGCCCGAGTGTCCCAGGTAAGGGCTGCGCCGAACCAAAATTCGCCTGTCAGGCAGTGTTTCGACAGCCTCTTCAAATGAAGATTAGTGAAGTTAAATTGAAAAGAAAAATTATTAAAGGGCAAGGAACTTTATGTATTACTGAATAAGAATTCAGCTAGAATACCATTATTATCAGTCCATATTCCGTTGTGGGCACAGTGAGTGACAGAAAATGCAGATATTTCCAGTAGGTGGCACTGAAGTCACTTAAATTTAGCTGCGTTTATTAGAATAAGTGTACTGATTTTAAGAAAAATACTTAAATAACAGTCAAAAGGAAACAGATTTAATTTTGTTTTATGTTAACACAGCACTACAAAGCCAGCCTGACTGCAACCTTCAATCTGCATCCAGTGAGTAATTCCATCAACATCACTAACTTTTAAATGAATTACATTAGAGCTTCAAGTATAAAACTTCAACTTAAAACTTGAAATATATTTTATTGTGAATTACCATGTGTCTTTGCTCATGTGTAGGATGCAGACTTTGCAATTGTCTTAGAGGAAGACCTGGATATCTCAGTTGATTTCTTCAGGTAAGGTTATTCCTGGTCATGTTCAGAATCAAGCTTAAACTATGGACTGTGTGGCCTTGAAAAATCTATAGTTTGTTGACACTGCCCTACCCCCAAGCCAAACTGTCTGCTAGAATGTCCATTATTCTGGAAGAAATGTATATAGTGCCCTACAGGAGTATTCAGACCCTAGACCAATTCTCTCATATTCCTGAATTACAAATAGTACTTTGAAACTTTGTTATGTTTTAGATTTTATTCTAAAACACTGAAACTCAAAATTAGATATTGTAATTTGACATTGGTTTATTTTGGGAGTTATGTAAATAGCTGCAACAAATGGCTAAACAAATTGCTCAGATTTATGCTAAGTGAGGAACATCTTCAAAGGCAGGCATTTCAACTGAGATGCCTTATAGACACCTCAGCTGAGCTGATGTGTGTTTTTCTGAAAGAAATTTTGATTTACTCTCCATATGAATTACTCTGCCTCCCCCACATACAATATACTTCTATTGTTCTAATGTGATTAAATTGGCTTGAACTGTTACTAAAGGATAAGGAGGAACTGGCCAGTTGCTCTACTTTTAAGCGTGTATTGTTCCTACAGTTTTCTGAGTCAGACCATCCATTTACTAAACGATGATGAGAGCCTCTACTGCATCTCCGCTTGGAATGATCAGGTCAGTGGAACGCTTGGCTAATCCCATACCTACAGGGAACTTTTTTGATGCTATAGGTGGAATAATCAATTATTGTGTCTAAGGGGGAGATATCTTGAGTGGGGCGTTGGGTATTGCTTAACTTTCTTTAATATGTAAAATAATCCCAAATATCTAAATGTTATTTGACCTGATATTTGTTTGAAGGTGTAACATTGCAGGAAAAAAAAAAAACTTGCTACAGTTACAAGCCGGTCTATCTTGCGTCTTTACTGGACGTCCTGCTGTGCAATTTCAGTGTAGAAACTGTAATAACTGGACGGGGAAATTCAGTGTGGCGTTTATTTAAGATATCTTTGTGCGGCGGTGAAGTGGCGTTATTTGGGTACATAGACGTGTAAGGACTTCGGGTTTCTGCGTACAGGGCTACGAGCACACAGCAGAAGATCCGTCACTGCTGTACCGAGTGGAGAGCATGCCAGGACTCGGCTGGGTTCTGAAGAAGAGCCTCTACAAGGATGAGCTGGAGCCCAAGTGGCCCACGCCGGAGAAGGTACTAACAGAAGTTCCTGGTTCCGGAGATGACGACTTAATGGCGGCTTTCCGCTTTTCAGCTGCGTTGGGTTCGGAGAGTCAGCGTTGCGGCTGCGTTTGCTGCTGATGCTCCTTGGCCCCAGCCCGGGTGTTTAAAATTGTTTTCTGACGCCGTCTTTGCCCGCAGCTCTGGGACTGGGATATGTGGATGCGTATGCCGGAGCAGAGGAGAGGAAGGGAGTGTATCATTCCAGACGTCTCTCGCTCGTACCACTTTGGAATCATTGGACTTAACATGAACGGATACTTCCATGTGAGTCTCGCCAGTGCTCGGTCACGGAGC
>JAOVYW010073287.1:0-20306 GCA_025775045.1 Hiodon tergisus
GTGTGTGTGTTTGTGTGTGTGTGTGTGTGTGTGTGTGTGTGTGTGTGTGTGTGTGTGTGTGTGTGTGTGTGTGTGTGAGGGTGGAATAGAACTCAAGGTTCTACTGGAAATACTCTAAACAAATCACCTTCCATGGTATCAGCAGGACACCAGCATTTACATATTTGGCCAGGAAATATAGAATGCCTCCACATTTCATTGGAGCTTTACAGAGAATTATACAAATGCAATTTGTTTTAAAAAAAAAGGGGTGGGGGGGGCAAAGGTTTAGGCCAGATACAGGCCAAACATATCATATCTACTTAGGGTGTTTCAATTCTCACCACTTTTCCTAGATCCCATGTCAATCTCATGGGATGTGTGTAGATGCAAAGTTGGTGTCCTGATTCTTGCAACCTATCAACACAGCGAACTGTGACCTTCATTGAAATGAACGCGTATGTCTGAGAGTTGACCGTACACATTGAATCACAGGAAAGTTTGATGAAGACCATGGGAGTCCTCTCAGTCATTTCCTGATAGCATTGCTCACTGTTTTCCCATAGCCTTCACTGATGCACTAGCTGTCTCATTCAATGGGGCTAACAGAGTAAGCTGAATTTCCAGCACTGCATTTCCATCTCAGTCTGTGACAAGAAAAAGTTATTATTAGGCTGGCCAGACACTGTTATTCAGACAGATTCAGGCAGCTTACTATTTTACTTTTTAATCAGTTTGTACAGCTGAAGATTACCTGGAGCTGTATAGGTTGAACATCAGCAGGGCACGATTTTTGGATTCAAATCCAATGGCACAGTACCCCTGAGCATGACCCATTTGTTATTAGTGCCAGGAGTGGACACTGCAGGTAATAAATATGTAAATAAGTAAAATCAGGAGCCTAGTGACATTCGATTTACGCTGTTTTCTCTTGCCGTACACAATACATATCTGCTTTTGTTAATCTTTATCTTGCATTGTATAAATCTTTCAAACATTTAATTTTGATAACTTAAAGTCCGTGTTGTGTGTTTTCCTCTTAATATTCAGTCCCACTGGGTCCATTGGGAAGGCCGGCTCAGGGTTGTTTGAGGAGATGGCCCGCCCATTCCCTGAAATCCAGCCACAGTAAGTTCCCAGCACCCATTCAGAGCCGAGACAAAGACCTCAGTGTTTTCTGGTCCCACTGGAAGCGTCTCTACCGGCCGCCAGTCAATTTTTCTGTCTCCACGGGATTTTTTTCTCTGCAGACTCAGGGGATTGTTGGAGCAAACTTTTCTGAATGATGTGTACACAAGAAGGCGTATGGTGGTGCAGCTTTGAACTTACTTTCTTTGCTTACACAACCCGAACTCTTCCGGTGAGTGGGGGAGTGTGTAAGGGGGATGGGGGTGGGGGACTTCTCAATAAACAAAACAGTAATGGTTACTTAACTATAAGAATAATAATAATAAAAACCACTTCCCATGTGTCCGCTGAGACGTCATCCAGTGCTGCTGTGGTTCCATCATCATGTCACACTCACATAAACACAAACGCACACTAGTGAAACAAATGTAGTATTTACCAGGTGGAACTTAGTTAGTTCTGTGTGCAGATGTATAAATATTAAAGATAGGAATTATTATGTAGGAACATGTAGAACTGCTTCTATATTCACACATTGCTAAAAGGCATACCTAAATGAAACCCTTCCTATTATCAAACACACTAGCAAAAGTAATTAGAACTTGTGTCACAGAGCAGGTTTCAGATCAAAACACAAACATGATCACATTGAAGAAAACATACTAGCAATAAAACATTTTCCTCGCTCATCGGTGCAATGTCGGAAACAGACGTGACTGAAGAAGTTGCTGGCATTCGTTGAGAGAAAACTTTGGGTGGGAGGACAGTCAGGTGGGGGGGCCAGTAGATATCCAGTTCTCCGACGGTCTACATCGGTCATGCGCTGGTCATAATAATATAATGTAAAAAATTATGTTAAACAGGTTTTACCATGATTAGGGTGTTGCTGCTTGGGAAACTTGGGAATTTACAACACATTCTAATCTGCTGTGTGTCATATTATGAGCTAGTCAATTTAAGCTCTTTTTGGGTTATAGTGGGGATAGTACCACTCAGTTTTTCAGTTCAATAGGGAGGGCCTTACTTGATTGTACAAATATTATTATGTGTTTGGAAGTCAAAATCCAATTAAAGTCTTCTTTATGGATGCTTTTGACAACAATGAAATACCATAGTCAGTAAAAATAAATAAATGAATAGGTTTTATTTATAGGCGGGTAATGTGCAGTAAGAGGCTGATTGAATATAATTGGGCATTGAAAGAATGAGACTTCTCGTATGAATCAAACCCACCATCCCTACATTGCCCGGTTTACATGTCTGCGTGGGGACATGTGCGTGAGTGTACCAAGGGCCCATCCTAGCAACCTGATAAAACAAACTGCAATCTACAAAGCCTTCAGTGTTTAAACTCAACCCTCTTTGATTGGACACCTGTGCCCCGGATCAACACGGCAACCGCGAGCAAACACCAGTGACATTTCAACGACTCACACGCACGGTCCCCTCCGCTATCACAGTCTGATGCACAAATACACACACTGTGCGTGGGAGTGGGATTGCCTGTGAGTCACACGCCTTGTTTGTGAATGGTGGTCAGTGGTGCTTGTGAATGAAAAGCTTCTGTAAACCATTAGTGTGGTTTCAGAGTCACAGAGATACAAGCAAAACTTATTGTGACACGAAGCCTTTGGCGGGTGAAATGCTCATGAAGTCTAGAAGGTTCCAAAAATCATTATCAATCCGCCTATAGTGAACCAGAATGACATTTTCCCATCCACGTCTGCTATCAGTGTAAGACCCAGAGCTCTATACTATAATCAGCTTAATTCTAAGCATTGTGAAATATCAGAATTTATTTTTAAACTGTGGTGATAGGTTTCCAATGGTAGATGGATAAGTCTCTAACGAATAAACAGATGGGAGTTCAGATTTGTTATAATATTAGTCCTGCTGGATTAATTATTGCATATCTGTGGGAGCAGACACCATGTGAATTAACCAGAGAATTTCCAGATATTGGAAGGGAATGAATGCCATACTCCATAATGTACAGATTCAAGTCTCCATGTGGTTGTAGTTGTCGGCTTGGCAAACCAGACCCACAAGGCTCTTGCACACGCACACGTATGCAAACCCTCACATATGCCTATTGACACAGTTTTTTTGTACATATGACCTTGTATACTTGGCAAAAGAATGTCAAAAGAATGTCTGTCTGAAGAATACAAAGGGCGAAAGAGAAGTCAAATCAAATTGAAGTTGGCATGCCACTGTGTGCCACCTACTGGTCATGTATTGAGTTGTTTCTTAAAATTCACCCAAATGATCAGCGTTTCTTGCACAACTGGTGGATGACTGAAATTCAGGAGTAAATCTGATCTCACTTCCTCTCATTTCCTCAACCAGTATTGCGCTTATTGTTTGCGCAATTCTTCCTTTTCCCAATATCCTGTAATTTTTGTCCATCAAGTCATTAACATATTCACTCAGTGGCCAGTTTATTAGGTACGACCATCTAGTACCAGTATCAGGATTCCCCTTTGCCTCCAGAAAAGTCTGATTGCTTTCGGATTCTAGCAGGTGTCTGAAACATTTCCCAGATTGTAGATTGGATGGCAGTAAATTCATGCTGCAAACAGCCCGTTCATCTCATCCCAAAGATGCTTTATTGGGTTGAGGTCTGGAGACTTCATTGTGGTATTCAAATATTGCTCAGTTGGTCAGGAACCTAACGTTTGCCCGGAAAACATTCCATACGCCATTAATCCACTGCCACCAGCCGGTACCCTTGACACCGGACATGATGGGTCCACGGACTCATGCTGCTTAAGCAAAGTCCTGACTTTTCCATCGGCATGACGCAACGAGAACTGTGATTCGTCAGACCAGGCGATGCTTTTCTACCCTTCAATTATCAAGTGCTGGTTATTGTGTGCCCACTGGAGCCGCTTCTTGTTTTTCAGCAGGTGGGAGTGGAACCTGGTGTGGTCGTCTTCTGCAATAGCCCATCTGTGACAAGGACCAACAGGCTGTGCTGTGCTGTTATTTTACTATGTGTGGCCTGCCTGTTTGTGGCCCACCTATTAGCTAGCGCGATCCTCGCCTCCTCCTTCGACCTCTTACGAACAAGTTATTTTCACTCACAGGACTTCTGCTGACTGTGTGCCTTTTGTACGTGGCACCATTCTCGTTAAACCCCAGACACTCCCGTGTGTGAAAAGCCCAGGAGAGAGATATACTGGAACAGGCCCACCTGCCACTGACAATCAAACCACCAAAGAAAAGGACAGTTTTAAATATAAAAAAGACAGACAAAATAATCTGACGTGTAAGAACGACACTGTCATTAAATTATCAGTTTAGTGCCCTACTTATACCCAGTCTACATCTGCCCTCGGTAGGTTAGGCCAGGTTAAACACCACCCTGTGTTATACCTCTTCCAATGCTAATATAAATCAAAAATGAACACATTGAACACAAAAAGAGGTTGAGGAAATTGTGGAGAGACAATACACTAAAGGCTTAGCTTGAGGGATGTGAATGATAATCTGCATGATTGATAATCCAAAACACATAACAGCAGAAATCAACACATCTAGAAATTGCCAAGCAACATAATTTTTACAACATCATCTTTAAAAGACTTGTCATGAAAATACACCCTTCCCGAGGATACAATTTTATTTTGCATGGCTGTAAAATCCTTGAACGCAGGTGTCCCTCACAAAGAAAGATTAGAAGCATGTTAAAAAGCACTAGATGATATACAACATATTTTTATATTTAAAAATAACAAACAAAGTAAGGGTGCAACAGTGTGATATAAGTATGAGATATGATATATAAATATGATATATGATATATGATATACAAATATGATATATGATAAAATGGCATATACATGGGGAAATGGAAACAACCATTACTTAGAAATTTGAAGAGAGAACTTTTAGGAAATTTTTGGTTTGAAGATGATATTTATTTGGTTTCGTCCCATGGAGAAGAATCTTTTCAAGATTCAGAAAAAGGCAAATGAAATACATTACAATATTATGAAAATACAACTATTATATGGACGAATATAGACATATAATTTTTTGATAACATTGAAATACTTGTAATAAGTCTGGATTGACCTCTTCTTTAAACCTACATTCACGCAATATAAATAAACTGAACATAATGCCCACATGACTCTACATAAAATAATGGACTAATTAATTCCAATAAACGTATAAAAGTAAAAAAAAAAAAAAGATGTTAATTAGAATCAAAATTCTAAGACTTGAAAAATGTAAGTAAAAATGGTGTTACAATTTATGTAACAACGTCACAACAGGAATGAATAAATCGCAAATGTAATCAGTTCGTCACCTATAAATAATGTGTACGTGCCTTACTTGATCAATACTGTACTGTGCTACTGCCCATAATTATGTCGATGATGTCGCGTTTTATCAACTTTGTTCTGGACTGCCATCTAGTGAAAATTTTGGGAAATGTCATGCATGTCTAATTCTTCAGAAATCTGTTGTTGGTTTTGACAACCAATTAGTCGTACTCAAGGATTTATCTGGACAGTACTGATGTAAATCTTTACACTGAACATTTGTAACTTGAACAATCATATACAAACCACACTGGAAAAAAAGCTTTCTGCAGGTTAATCCAAATTTTAATATACGTTATATATTGTTTACAATTCTGAGAGTAGACAGCATTAAACCTGGTATACATTTTAAAACAATGGATTTTTTTGTAGGACTATTTTCACAGTATTTCACAGTCTAAAATTATGGAAGTGCCAAAATAAAAAGCCGTGCCAATAATTGGTCAGCCACGCCAATAATTCCACTCCAGGCCTGTGATCTGATCCAATCTCCACACTGACATTGTATTTAATTTTAGAATAGAATAGAATAGAATAGAATAGAATTGCCAAGTATGCTTACACATACCAGGAATTTTTTTTTTTGGTGAAACTTCCAGTGCACAAACAATACAGCAACAGAGATAATAATAATAATAATGATAATAATAATAATAATAATAATTATTATTATTATATAGATATATACACACATACGTATATACAAATACAAATCTGTTATATACAGTATAAGTACAGTACAAGTAATGGCAATATCAATACTTTCTTATGCCTATTTGTATTCAAAATTTAATATGTTGTCATTACTAATAATTTTGTATATTTGAAACGTTATTTTGCAAACGCTGTAGGTTTTTCATTTTTCATTTGGTTTCGCGCAGTTTGGCAACAATATAATTGTTTTTTCAGAACCACTAGTCTGCAGCATGCACCTTATTATCTAGCCTTGAAGATCACAAAGAGAATGAGGACTAACAGCAGGAGCACCATCATGACCATTAGGAAAGCACGGCAGGCAGGCTTGTTGGAGAGCCGCAGAAAGATCCCACCCTGGGGGGTGGAGGAGCTGTCGTTGCTGGGGAGGCCGAGGTCCAGGGTGTGGCTGATGGTGCCCAGGGAGGGCCTGGGCACTGCGTCCGGGGTACGCTTCACCTGCAGTTGCCCCTTGTTGCGGTTGAAGCGGACGCTGTATACTCGCTGCATGGCCTCGGGCAAAAAGGACAGGATGGTTGGGTTGTTGTCCAGCTTGGGGAGGCCCAGAGGAGGCAATGGGGTGAAGCCCCGGCAGAGTGGGCATTGTATGGTGTCTGGCTTGGCCGATTTGACGTTCATGCGAGCAAGGCACTCCAGGCAGAAGGTGTGCTTGCACTGTAGCATCTTGGGCGTGCGGAAGACATTGTTAAACTGGCTGAAGCAGATGGCGCACTCCAGGTCAGGGGTCTCCTCGTCCGGCGGGGGCAGCGAATGCAGGTTGGCCTCCAGATCCATGCTGGTGCCCAATCTCTGGCCAAGGCCTCGGTGCGTACGTTCTGCCGGTCAACCGTCCATGTGAATTGCAGGTGGCATGGTGCTGTGCTAACCTGTGAGAGAAATCAGAGAGGTCCCCTCTGCCCTTTGCCACAAAGGAAGGAAACACGTTAAGGAAAAGAACCGTGGTGATAGATTACATGGCTGTGTGCTCGATTTAATATACTAGTCAGCAATTGGTGGGGCTGACACAGCTGAATCTATTTGAAGGGGTGTCTACTTACTTTTAGATTAAAATTTAAAATTTAAAATGTATATTATTCTTGTTTTGTCTTGCTTGTTTCTTACATAAATGGTTAAATGTTCTGTGTAAGTATATTGAGAGCAATGAATCACCGGAGACAAATTCCTTGTATGGGTACTCATTCATGGCCAATAAAGCCGATTCTGATTCTGATTCTGATTCTGATTCTGATTTTGATAACACACTCTTGGGGGACTTCATGAGCAGCGGGCTGCAGCTTTATTCTCACTTTCTCATTTGATCCCTACACTATGCATTCTAAACATCATTCCATTTCTGACCCATGCAGATCAAGTTTAAATGTAAAGGCTCGTTTTTCATCGTAATATATTTGGAATATGTATTCTTCAATTATTCTCTAGTTTTCTCCCCAAATCTCTGCCAATTGTGCCAACACATCTCAGCTTGTCGTTAAAAATCCTGCCAGCACACACAGGGGCGTGCATCTCCTCCAATCCAGTCAGCACTAGTCTTTTTACACTCAGCAGGTTACAGAGCCCACAAGGTTGTATGGACCTCGTTTTGTGCACGGGGGCATTGTCATGCTGAAACAAGAAAAGGGCCTTCCCCAAATTGTTGCCTCAAAGTTGGAAGCATAGAATCGTCTAGAATGTCATAGTATTCTAGAAACTAAAGAGCCTGGCCCGAACTATGAAAAATAGCCCTAGACTATTATTCCTCCACCCCTAAACTTTACAGTCGCCACTCTGCATTCGAGCAGGTTGCATTCTCCCGGCATCTGCCAAACCCAGACTCGTTCGTTAGATGGCCAGATCATGAAGGGTGAATCATCTCTCCGGAGAACACATTTCCAATGGTCCAATGGTGGTGAGCCAAATACCTCTCCAGTCGACACATTGCATCGCTCAAGGTGATCTCAGGCTTGTGTGTGGCTGCTCAGCCATGGAAACCCATTCCATGAAGCTCCCAACGGACAGTTCATGTACTGACATGTGTTGCAACCGAGGACAGACAATTTTTGCACACTTTGCACTTGGCGGCCTGCTCTGTTGGCTTGCATGGCTCACCCCTTCGCAGCTGAGCTGTTTTTGCTCCTAGAAGTTACCACTTCACAACAACAGCACTTACAGTTGACCGGGGCAGTTCTGGCAGGGCAGAAACTTGATAGACTGACTTTTTAGAAAGGTGGCATCCTGTGACTGTGTCACGTTGAAAGTCCCTGAGCTCTTCAGTATGGGCCATTCTACTGCCAATGTTGGTCTTTGGAGATTACAAGGCTGTGTGCTCGATTAAAGTGTGGCTGAAACAACTGAATCTACTCATTTGAAGGAGTGTCTACTTATTTTTGGCCATGTAGTGTAGCATGTATCCTAAACTGAATGCTAAAACTGAAAAATTGTTGGGTTTAAAGTACTTAAAGTAACAATAAACTATTTATTGTGCAATTCCGACCACAACTCTATCCATCGTTATCAAATGGTTGTGTACCTTCTATGTTAACTTTGAATATCAGTGAGAAAGTGTCACGGAAAGTGGAGACAGTGATGTCATCACAGGTTCTCTGTGCTCATTTGCATTTTCCAGCCTGGAAAAATACAGGATATAGAGCACCACACTCCGATCTCCTTAATAATATAAACTAAATGCAGAGTTCCATTGTCACAGGTACACAGACTTGATACCTGCTCAACTAACAATCAAGCCCGTCAAATGTCCTGAGCCCTGTTTATGCACATTTTGTAGTGCCGTTCATCAACAAACGTGTGTGGGGAACATCACTGAGAACGTTTATTAGCTCAAACACACTCCTGACCATTGACCGTGCGCACAAAAAATAGTTAAAAGTGCAACCTACTCAATAGCTATATTAGTTGTCACCAGTAAATAAAGTTTTTGTCAAGGGAAACTCTCATAACTAGCAGTACGCTGGTGCCGACGGAAAGCAAGGCGAAATGTTTTCACTAGAAAAAGTTGGAAACAGGCTTAATAGGAGCGATGTCACGTAAAACCTCTAAACTATCACAATCTAACAGTCATAATATTTAATTTCCTGACAATAATAACGCCTACTCCGCACAGTTGGTACCACAGAACAGGGGTGACAGAGGTTGCTAGCGACGATTTTCCTTACTTTTCGATCGTGGATTTTGTTCAGTCATTAGACCGCAGGATCATGTCCATTCCGAATGAGAGAAAGAAGCCAGTGTCCTGGTTGAAGCTAATGTGGCCCAACGCGATGACAATGGTTGCTTCTTCACCAGAATATCTACTTTCTGTCTTGCTCCCTCTCTTAGTCAAGCTACATTTGACTACTGGGATAATATGAGGAAACATAAACAGAATAGTCAAATGACAAGCAGGAAGATTATCAGAATAAACTTCCCCTCAGCGAGCCCAGTTGCTGTTAAAGGTTCAGGTTGTTCTCCAGCCAACATGTGTCATTCTTACAGTGTTGAAGACAGGCAGGTTGGAGCCTGGAAAGAAGTTCTTCTGTTTTTCACGCTCTTGGTCTCAGGTCCTTTCATCATTTTCGATGGAGCTTTGACAGTTTGACATTCCATCTCTCAGCTCTAGGTTCAGATGCAAATGTGGAGACCAGATTCCATGCACATTCCCTGGGGCTAAAGAGCAATTGTGCCAGAGTAGCATGTGTGTTGGTTTGTTCCCAACAAATGCTTTGAAAAATTGTTGCATCTCCATTTTTTAAAATTTGAAATATAAGAGAGGGAGACCAAGGGGGGAATTGACTTAAATTACAAAACAGTTTGGGGCTAACTATTTTGTTACTTAACAAATCTTTTTTAGGGGACAGTAAATGACAATATTAAGGACAAACAAATATGAAGAACTGCATCTGAGAAACTGAGATGTACTGCTCTCTCAATGATGGGCAAGAATCTCTGGTACTTTTCTTGTCAGCCAGCATGCAATGTTTGTCTTCAGTCTCTGTTTTGGTGGTAACTAGGGAAACCCATGCACTATTGGTGATGCGCAACAGAAGACTTGCCAGGGTACAGAAACCCACACACCCTGCCCTGAAGCTGGTCTGCTCCTCAACATTCTTCTCTCCTGGCTCTTTCCAGGGCGCTGCAGAAAAAACACCTGGAACCTCGGAGCAAAATACCTCCCTATCCCCACTGTCTCACCTGAAATTGTTGCTAGCACTGTAACCGGACAAACTGTCTAAATACAAGACCAAAGGAAACAAATATGTGAAGAATACTAATTTTGAAGTCTAGATCGTGGATATGTGTGGAGTTGTGTGGCATTTCAGGTTGTCATGAAACACTCTCGCTCAAAAGAAACAAAGGATAGAGGCAAAATTGCTGCTTGAAGAATGTTTAGCAGAGACAAACGTTTGGATCACAGAGGAACGTTTAGAGGATGGAGAAGACTTGTCATTTGGGGGAGAGATCAGGTGATAGTATGGAGTTGCCTGCCCAACCTCCACCTTGTCCTATAGAAGGCACATTGCTCCGAATGGATGACTCTGTTACTCCTCTGATAGAGTGCCCCATCGGCTTTGTTCGATACAACGGTGACTTCCAAACACCCTAGCGGTTGCTTGGCTGGGCGCACACTTTCGGTCTGCTTTGTCTGACCAGAGTCTGTCCCCCACACTGCCTCTTGGCTTCCAGCGCCCGCTCTGTCTCGAGTGCCCGCTACCCACAGGTGGTGCCCCTTGTCCGCTTTTTACTATTTAATCATTGCTATCTAGCCAAAATAAAACTAAAGAAATAAGAACAAAAAAATAAACATAAAGCAACTTCTTACAACGCATGAGGAATGTGAATTCACTTGAGCCGAAATGGTAAAACGCCCCACCTGAGAACGTCAGACAATCTGAGGTCTACACTGCCTTCAAGAGGAAACTGAAAACTTGTCTCTTCCGACAATACCTCACACCACATTCTTGAACCACTCCCAGGAACTGTTTGCTATAAGGATATTGTGATTGTTGATGCTTACGCTGAGATTAGAATTAGTTTCATATTGCACATAAAACCCTAAACTACGGCACTTTTGTACGTTGCTCTGGATAAGCTGCTAGCTAGCTAAAAATTTTATCACCAGCATGGTGTTTAAACAGTGACAGTCCAGACCATGGTAGCCTAACTTATACATTTCATGTTCATTATAGAACAAAACTTCTTCAGCAAAACAAAGTTGCAAGCAATCGATGCATTACTGGTGCATGTTCACCACAATGACACATTTCCTTTTGCTAAACAAATCACGTTCACTAGAATATAAAGCAGACGTGTTTTAAAGAGGAAAGATCCCATGCAAAGTAATGACATTAGGGCAGATACCACAAAACACATTTATTTTTAACAAATATAAAACATAACAAACTAACAGGAAATTACATGAATCGCCACCATTTTACTGAAATAACTCTTCACATAATTTGTGTCAATGGTAGGAAAGTCTTTTCTACTACCAGACAATTGTTGCTGACAACACAAGCTAAAACCAAAAGTTCCTTTATTATAGTAGTAGCCTCTCTGTGTCAGTGTTTCGGTTATAGCTGATTTTTTCTGATATCCCACTAAACTTATGGCAATGTCATCGAGTCTGCATTTCCAAGAGGAAAGCAGTGCGAGACAGTTTGTTGCTGTTAAATATAACTAAAACTCAAGGATACGGGTGCACAATACTTGCCTTCTCTAGTGACTAAGTGACTCTCCACCGTGAGATCGATGCCTATATTATAATATTGGTGTCTTTGTATTATCGGGATAAACTCAAACCCCTACCACCGCCATGCCCAATTTTTAGCGGTACTAATGGCCACTAGGTGCCTTATAAATGAACATGAAGCCTACATTGTTGAGCATCTTCATAATCCACATTGCACAAGGCAGGTTATTCATATCTCATAGAAAGAAACCTTCTTCATGTCCAACACTGCAGAGCAACACTGATATTTTATCCCTCATCACCTTGGCCTCAAACCCTGCAGTCTGGGTGCAGTCTAGCCCAACGGCCCCTCATTGGGAGTTTGTGTACAGTTCGATTCAAGGCCTTTCTGCCCAGGCTCGGGAGCGCTCAGGCCCCCCCTATACCTCCGTATGGTCCAGTTCACGGGTGAAGGTTCAAAACCTGGCCACCTCCCTGAGGTCCAGATCGGCGCCCTGGCCTAGGTGCAGCAGGTGCAGCCCGATGTTGAAGCTGGCACACAGCAGGCTGCCGACGTCGCATGGAGCCAGAGAGACCAGGGGCCCCGAGCTATCCAGGGTCAGGGTACCCAGGCAGGCTGAACAGACAGGTGAGAGGCAGGAGTGAGGTATATAGGAGGGTCTTTTCTGCATGCAAAGTGAGGTTTCTGCAATGCTTTGTCAGTGGAAATTTGGTGCCGATTTCCCATAGACTTGCTTGTTATCCACACTTATTCTACTTGGCCGTTACAGTCATCTAACATTCATGTGAATGTAATTCATGCCAGTAGAGCTATCTGATTTGCGACTGTACAGAAGCAGAGAGAAATGCAAACAGATAGAGCTGCTATATTGTGCGTTTTTATGAAGCCAGTCTGCCTTCTGGTTAGATACATTTTAGATACCTGTACAATTAAAGTTTTTTAGAGTGAACAAAAGCAAATGGATCCAGTTCTTGCATGACAGCCTGCACAGCCGTATCCATGTTAGGTTGTGTTTGTTGTACACGTAGGTGTATGAAAAGCAGGCGGCCATCGGGTACCTGCAGTGTTCTGGTCCCAGATCTTGATTGAGCAGTCATGTGAGGAGGTGGCAACCATGGCAGGCGTACCAGGGCTGGGAGGCAAGAAGATACAGCAGGCCGTGGTCTGGAGGTGACCTCTGTACTCTACCACCTTACAGCCTGGCTGCCTGAGGTCCCAGAGCTAAACATGCACACACAAGGGGGGAAAAGGGGCGCTAGAAAACAGGAAAATGTGAAGAGGTACTCCAGTGGAGCGATTAGGAGGGCAGGGCCGGGCCGGGCCGGGTAACGGGACAGAAGAGACACTCTGCAACGGTCAGGCTAGGAGTGAGGTTCCTTACCGTGGCCTCACAGCCCTGGCCCCCAAAGCCATTGCTGCTGGAGAGAAGGTAGTTTGAGTTGTGGCTGACATCACAGTGTGTCTGAATGTACTGCTTTGCAGGGAAGGTGTTGGTGACCTGCCAGCTACGACTGTCCCACACCCTGTACAGGACAAAATACACATGCGTGCCCTGTTTATGGGCATAGAGGTGTACCTGTATAACATAAACACAGCTGGTTTCTCATCGAGGCATCCAAATTTGTTTTAGTTATTTGTGACGGGTCAGACAGAAAAAATATATGCTATATCCACAGCTGCTAAAGTTTCTCGAAACTTTCTCGCTAAATGTCTCTTCCATACCTACACAAAAAACGGGTTGCTAAAGCAATTACTTCAGCAGCAAGGATTTCTGCTGATAGAATACTAATTCAGAAGTAAACTATTTCGAGGGCAGGTGCACGGTACAGTAGTGAAGTGGTTGTTCCCTTAATCGAGATACTAAACATGACTAGTTAATGGCTAGCTGTATGCACAGATAGAAGATTAAACACATATATTGAAAGCAGTCACCCAAGCTAAGTAACTAATAGAGAATAAAACTAATGCAACAAATAGAGATAATAAAACCAACCTTTTCTTTCCACCCTGCCATGCTCTACCACCCCCATTCCATCTTTATGAGATCTTTCCCCCATGTGAGAGGTTCATTGGTTACATTCGTTACCAAAAAATTATATATCCACTCATTCAATACACGTAAAACGCACACATAACCCAAACGATCTTGACCTTGACCTTTGTAGAACTGTAAACCCTATTCAAATAAATTCAAAGCAAATTCAAAGAACTGTATTGAATCTAGCAGGTATCTCACCTTATGGCCTTATCCTCTGATGTTTGTACAATAGAGGATCCCCCAGGTACCCAGCACACATGAGTAACCTGAGGAGAAGGAAAATGAAGACATAATTTAAACAATGCTGGCAATGCCGTTGAGAGAGATGTGCCTCTCCTCCAAACGTCGCTGAACCTCCGTGTAGCCTGCAGAGCGTAAGAGATAGGTGGCTCGACGGCGACTTAAGATTTGAGGGAGACTAGCTCACTTCCTTACCCTGCCACCGTGTGGCAGCAGGATTCGTCGTGACGAACAGAGATGCATTACAAGTGACAATTACAAATTGTGTAGAAAATACACAACAAAAAATAATAAAAGATCACTTATCTATCAAATTCAGAATGTGCAACCATCCTCGGATCCTCATCTTTTCATAAGGTCATTTGCCTGTTCTCTGAGAATGAATCCTTCAGATCAACGGCTCAAATTCAGGATAAAACAGATTAGCAAAGCATTGCGTATTGGGTCTCTCACCAGGTTCCGGGATATGGTTTTCTTCTGAAGGCATTCCCCAGACTCGATGTCCCACAGGCACATAGAGTTGTCCCGGGACCCAGTGCATAGCTGCGAACCATCTACAGCAGAGACAAGAGCACTGACATCGTCTTTACCCAATGCATACGCAAGGCTCTACCAAAGAAGATTGTCCAATTTCTGTAGAATGATTGGCCGACACTGATGTTTCAGTATCACATACAATTTCCTCTTCCAACATTAGATTAAACACTGTCCATTAACCCGTGAATAAAAAAAAAGTAAAGTCTTTTATTTACAGTTATTTATGACCTGTAAATATTCCCACAAAGTGCATTAGACCAGTGTGACTTGGTGTGGGGGCGGGGATGTCACCTGGACTGACGGCCAGTCCGTTAACTACTAGCTCATGCCCGCAGAACACTTGCATGGGCTCATCTCCACAGCTCAGGTCCCACATCAGAACATTCTTGTCCCGGGACGCGCTGAAGATCCGGCTACTGTCAGGGACACACTTCACCTATGGAGAGAGAGAGCACCTTGGAAGTGGTCTGCACCTGGGACTGCTAAATCGTGTATTCAGAAAGTTTATGCGATTACCTAAAACACAATGTTTACTTTACATGGAGTGCAGTGTTGAAATGCATTACCTTAGTAACCTCTCTGCTATGGCCATGGAATGATTGGCACTTCCTCCCTGCTCTCCAGTCATACACGACCACTGCCTATGTCAGACAAGGCAAAACAAATGAGACATCAGCTTCAGGAACGTGTAATATCTCCCTCTGTGACCTGAGGGTTCCGGCACATGGTCACTTCTTTTTGCATCCCATTACTGACATCATCCACATATCTTCTAGTTAATATGGCTACCAGCTCACACAACGCACCTGGTCACTTCCTCCAGAAACACATAGGTCAGAGGTTATGGTGGTGACGCAATTGATGGCATCAGTGTGGGCACGCTCATACTGCACCACCTGATGGACTGGAATGCTCTCTAGTTCTCTTCTGTTTGTTCTGAAGAGGAAATTTCCTATCATTCAGTGCTCTCACAAAATCTGCCAGACACCCAAACCTCCACCCTACCAGCAGTGAGGGGCAGAGGTTAAAATTGTCTAAAATAATTTAATGGACAGATTTTCAGTTTACAGGAGATCCATAAGAGATTTATAATACGTTATAGAAACGTTTCTATGTTTTATTTAAATTATGTAGATAAGCGAGCTAAGCTCAACCAATTCCAAAAGTAAGGTATACACCAAAAAAGATCTAATTTGATAAGTAAAAATTACTGAATTACTGAAGCTACTGGAGTACCCTGTCTCTATGTACACATGAGGCGCTGTGTTTTTACCCTAGTATCGTATTCTTTGTTACATGAGATGTTTTTACATTTCATAACATGACCCTGACATTTGATTTCTCAGTTACAATGCTGGCCAGAGGAAAAGTTCTGCACTACTAATTTAACACAAAATGGCCATCAGTACTAAAGCATATAATTATGAAAGAATGATTACCATATACATTAAGGAGGAGTAGAATTAATAAAGCTGCTAAACAGTGTTTCTCACCTGTACAGGTCAGAGCGGCGTCGAAACTTGCTTTGTAGTTTCCCCATGTCTTTACAACAACCAGCTGAGCGTGCAGCTAAGGTAATATAAGATAAACAAATATGAGGAAGGAAGGGTCTTTGTCAAAAGACAACTTTGTTGCTGTGTTACTCCAGCGATTGACATCTATAATAACCCTGATTTACACAAAACAGCCCAACTATAAACAAGAATAATATCATTTTGTGAATACAGGTATTTCAGGGCACAGAGGTAGGCTTGGACAGTGTGCAAATTCATGAAATCCTATTACTGCCACATCGCATTAGCACCACCTGACACGATAGGACATGATGGCTCTTCGATTAGAGTTTTTATTTTTTTCACTTTTGCAAAGTGCACGTGAATGATATTGCTCCACAAAACAAGTCCAAGACATAAGTATGTTTTGTTTAAATGTCTATAGGAAATACAATCAGAAATGACCGAAATACACAGTGACCGCAATGTAGTACAATAACACTTCAATCAACAACAGCAATTTTAATTAACAGTAATAATATAAGCAGTAACTAATACAACTACAACTACCGTCTGGGGCACCAAGATATATTCGTTCCTGTCAGCCAAATTATGATAGCATTAACGAAAATAACTTATTCACAAGGTTCGTCAGCATGCTATCATAACGTTGACAACACCTGCATATTTAATGAATTCAGGTTTTTGGTAACACGGAAACAGAAACAATTCCACCAGTTTAACACGGACATAGAATATGACCTACATTTCTACGACTTCCAGATTCTGACCCTTTCACTTTTTCATGCAACCCTAGAAAAAAAACGCAAAAGTCAAACAGAACTCTGAAATGCTAGGTTTTCTTGGTCGTAATTTAGTGACAGCACAGATACGTTCGACGTGTCCTAGCTAGGAAGCTACAGTAGCGGGTAACTGTCCAGTCAATCACAGCCTAGTAATTTAACTTCGTTAGAAAGTGGATGACAGGACCAGCTAGTTATTTGCACGCAGCTGAGTGTTCTTAAAAAATAAAAAATAAAAATAACGTTTCACAGGGAAATACAAATAAGCAATCTAAAACATGCAGACAAACAACTAGTTAACAAGATTTTTTTTTAAATGCTGGCACAAAATAGGAAAGCTATATCTCACCCAGCGACTGATGGCTGCGTCTCTAGAGGTAGCCAGCTAATCATGTTTTCTCCACAACAGCTAACCCGCTAGAATATCCGCAAGTGGACTATGATCCATCCAAACCCAGCTACCTAAACAGGTCATTACTTTTAAATGACCGTTGTAGTAGTATTTCGTTGTTGCTCTGTCGGTGCATGTTATAGCTTAAAGTATTTGTCAAATGCAACTCTTTCCCTTAGGTCCAAAACGATCTATCTGTGCAGAGACTTTCTATTTCCTTAGCGACGCTTTCGCTGTAACCAGGGATTAGGTCACGTGACTGGCTAAGGTCACGGAAGTTGAGATGAGTCCGTATACCTAGATGTTGGCTGTGCCGCCACTTTAGCTAGCAATTGTTTTTGATGGTGCTGGAAATTCGAAGGTATACTAAAATGTATACTAAAAGTTCACATATATTTAATAAACCCTTTTAGAAACGTGGATTAATGGTAGCAATGTGCTTATAATATGTGTTTTGGCTCATCCATACCATATTTGTGATTGCTGCCCCAGTAAAAATATGGAAGAACATAAACTTGGCCTATTGAACAGTGGTGTTAAGGTATAGTCTCAGGAAAGCTGAGATGACAAAGTGGGTGGTGGCAGTTGTCAGTGTAATTCTGAAGCAATGGTCAGAGTAACACTGAGACAAACGTTTATATACATCTAGTGGGATACGCTGGGAGACAAATATAGATTGACCCAGATACTGTAAGCACAGTCCTGAAAGCCGGAAGGTGTCTGGTTTTTGTTCTCCCTTAATCACATAATTCTACCAATTACTTAAGGGGCTGAATGAGTTAAACCCTTAGCATGGGACTTTCAGAGCAATTATCACGATTTCTGCTCTTACAATCTATCGCTAGAGCGGGGAATTTCATTCCAGAGTTTCGCTGTTTTTCATTAAATTTTCTATTTGAAGTGATCGAGGGGATCGAAATCAGCTGCTTACTGAGGCGTTCACCTGCAGACAGAGTAGACCACGGGGGCTGAATTTTCACTAAGTTTCATGTATTATCCCAAGTGCACTATTATGGAGATCCAACCACTATGTTTTCTTAATTACTACTGCCCCCTTCTGTATATCTCATAATCCAACGTAACTGATATTATAGTCAAATGCTGCATTTCTGTATTGCATTACACATATTACCACATTGTACTGGGGAGCCTAAGGCTGGGGGGTGAAGGAATTAAAAACTTTTGCAATTTCCTCCCACAACAAAATATATTTTTAATACAGCAGAGTAGGACGGTTATTTGCCTGCTGGAAAATTCATCTTAGACCAGCTTGAATTTACAGCTGATCAAACGGGTCATAAGATGGTCAAGCTGGTTTTAACTGAAACCATCTTTAGCTGATCAACCAGCTACAGTGTTCCAAAACAGGTGACCAACTTGAAAAGGTCAAAATGGATAAAACCACATTGTTCTGTAAAGCAAACGTGTGTTTCAAGCAGTTATAATAACGATGAACCCATGTTGTAAAGTTATATATGATACATTTTATTTATTTGGAAATACATTTGGTCTTATTTCAATTATATTTATCAATATCGATAGTGATATGTCAATAAACCAGTAGAGGGCGGCAGAGTACACAAAATGAAAGATCCATCCGCCCTACCAGGTTCGCTTTAGTGACATCATGAACATCGTCAGACCTTACGGAAGTGGTGTGAAGATGATGGCCGTTCTACTCCGGCAGGAAGAGTGTGTTTGTATAGAGGGGAAATTCGAGGAATAGGTTGCATTAATTAAAACCAAACTAAGTATTGTCATAACTACTTTTAAAGGTTTATAAATTTAATATTTTTGGTTTCACGTAGATAAATTGTTGCGATCTCCTCGAAGGAGTCGCTGGACAAAATGTCCCTTTTCCAGTCAGCTCTTGATTTCCTGGCGGGGCCCGGCTCAGCTGCAGCCACCAGCCGGGATCAGAATGATTTCGTAGGGCAAACTGTGGAGCTTGGTGACATGAAGCTGAGAATCAAGCGGGTTATTGCTGAAGGTAAGACCTAGTATCTTTTTACTGCTTTCTAAGTTGAATATCTATCTATGTGTCTTTTGTTTGTCAAATTCCATGTATATAGCTGTCTCATAGGTAGCCACGGACCTGCGTCTACGTTGGCAGGTATGTAAAAAAAATATGCAATGGTTCGTTGGCCTGTCCAGTTTTTCTACAGCATTGTACGCTATCAATTATGTATGCAATATAGTTAACCTGTTACATGGCTAGCCAGTTGGAACCAGATAAATACTGTCATTAGTTTTTTCGGTAGACGTTCATTAAATCATACTGTTGGTAGCTGTATGTAGTTTTCGTTACCTTTCTGGTTTTGAATTGTTTGCTAACTAGTGATGATCAGCGATTCCTCCTTTTGTCAAAATGTTTGGCAAAATAGAATGTATTGGGTAGGCACACAATGTATGGTGTATTGGCAGATTTATGTGCGACAGAATGTGATAGTCAAATGGACTGACGAGTGCATTGTTTTTGTTTTTTTAAGTTTTTGAAGTGTTGCAGTCTATAGGGCAGGGGCCAGAAAACTTGACCCTGGAGAGTCATGGTGGTCGCACTTGGTCAGAGCTCGCTTCTTAATTAAATTTTTTGAACCTATTATTTGGATTAGATGTAATTTCCCCGGTGCCTTCTGGTGTACATCAACGGCTAATGACAAGTGGCTCAGAAACTTGTAGACGCTAAGGCTTTCAAAGACCAGGTTTGCCTACTCCTGCTATAAGGCAAAGTAAGGCTGTACTGTATGCCAACCTTCTGTTGGAAAATCAATCAATCAATCAATGTATTTTTATAGAGCGCTTTTCACATGTTTCCATGTCACAAAGACGTACATACATTTTTACATACAGAGAAATACAATATGTCCCAGGCCTGACCCCCCCAAAAGCATGCCAGTGGCAACAGTGGTAAGGAAAAACTCCCTAGGCTGGCAGGAAGAAACCTTGAGAGGAACCCGGCTTAATGGGGGAGCCCATCCTCCGCTGG
>JAOVYW010073288.1:0-20306 GCA_025775045.1 Hiodon tergisus
CATACTGTATCTTTCTTTATGTAAAGCATCTTTGTGACATGGCAACATGTGAAAAGCGCTGTATAAAAATAAAATTGTTTGATTGATTGATTGATTGATAAATATACATTTCAGCCTTAATCTGTTGAATAGCCCAGTGACCTCACCAGTCTGTACATGCAACGTTAATTGCAGTGAAGATAGAGAAGGCCCTGTTTAAACTAAGTTTATTACGGTGATGCCTTAACCCATTTTGATCTTCAACTGATCCTTCTAGTAGAAAAAAAATTGTGGGGTTTAAACCTGCGCTTAGCCCAAACGCCGGTGTCCAGTTTGCCTTTGTTTACTTTCTGTTTGGTGAGCTCTCATTGGTTCCAGGGATTTCATCACATAGCTCTCCATGCTTAATGGATTGGGTCAATTCATAACACGCATTTCTCTTTTCTGAAAGGAATATATTAATCAGATTTGTTTGAATAAAGGTTTGACATTTTTATGGCTAGGAAAAATGACCTTACCACAGGAATTGTACAGTCAGTTATTTGAATTTCTTGATTTTATGCAAAGCAGCGCATGTACCAAAAGTAAAAAGGTTTTTATAAACACAGATAATAGGAAATAAATAAAAGATAAACAATTTTATTTCAAACTAAAATATAATAAAATATATAACACACCACATTCCGTCTGGAAAATCCAATCTGCAATTTGTCCGGTGCTTTGTGATTGTATTTGTGGAAAAGTTGATTGATCACATTATGTCAAGTTATATTACATATATAAAATATATACTACAATTTTTTAATTATATACACTGTATACTACATTTTGTACAGATGAACTCTTAGAATGTATTTCCCTGTCTCTTGTTTCAATAAATTGAGTGGGTTGAAACTGTTCTCGCTATAAATCCTCCAATAAAGCGCACGGGGCCCAAGTAAATGTTCATTGCAATTGAGTTAAGTTTAGACACACAGAATAAGTTTAAACAGGCAGCTAAACCTGTCCTGGTGATTGTTGCAATTGGTTTATTACCTTAAAACTCAAATACGGTTCAGAGTGTTTGCTGGAGTTGGCCCGCAATGTTCATCAGAAAGGACAATGAATGTCTATTATAATAATGGTCTATTAGTTTGGTATACATCAATTATTTTTATGGCTAGGGTTTGACTTTATAATAATTGCCTGTTGACTGAAATAATCATGAATTCATGGTTATTTATTGTATTGTACACATCACAAAAAATATCCACTTTAAATCATTCTCACAGTCCGAAACCAGAACACCCCTTCAAGACCACTTCTGATCCTGCTTCATCATCAAACATTTAACCCCACAGAGTTTAAATTCATAACCTTCCGTTTGGGTTTCAGCACAAAACACGGCCTTGGTATTTGGTCAGACCCATCTCATTTTTTTCCAGCAATGCTTCTGTCTATGTTGAGTGTTTTATTTCCGTTTGGTTGAGTGCAGAAAAGCTAGTCTCGTCTATGATTTTAAAGAAGCAACCTTTGTCTGCCCTGGATATGATCTTTTTAAAAGTACAATTAATACTAGAACTATGGAGACCCTTCTCATTGACTTGTGAAGCACTAACCCTCGACTCTCCCGCACACACACAGACACCATGATCTGAAGCCTCTCAATACACACTCAAAACTATTAACAAAAACAGCCAGATACACCGGGCCCATCTGTGACCAGTGAAACCCACAGGCAACTAAGTAAGCTTATTTCTCTGCAGCAAGAATAGCTGGCTAATAAACTGCCAATGAGAAAAGATTTGATAAATACCTGTGTCTGATACCAGCATGTGTTCATACCAGGGATACCAATTGCGAGGCAAACGCCATACCCACAACCAGCACAGTGAGAATCCTGGAGAGGAATCAGAGAAAAGCCCTCTTTGCTTATGGCGATTCGAACCGCTGGCCACCTTTCGCTTCATCTGCCATGAAGCCATCCATGAAGACGAGCTCTTTGGGAGGCAGGCAGGAGAAACAGTGATGTCTGTTCCTGGTCGCTCATGATGGATTAAGGACGCTTGCACAGTGCCTGAGAAATGTGTTGCCATCAGCTAATGCCTTTCAAAACTACCTCTTTCTTCTGTGTGCATATTTTGGCAGTGCCTCATGTCTACGCTGTACCTGCTACCCCGTCCCTGTCTCGGTGCAGCTTTTAATTATGCGGTTTTAAGGAATAACCTGGACGTGGCTGATTTCCGATCTCATTGACTCATTTATATACCACCCTCATTATTACGTGAGGTTATTTTGTGAGACGAAGAGGCTTTTTGTTCCAAATGAGTGCATTAGCATTTTTAATTTATAAAACCTAAGAGCATTGACTCTCAAGAGCTTCTTGGCCTGCAGGTCCAAGTGCAAAAGGGGACAAAGGATTTCAGGAAACCAATGGAGAAGACTTTGGATGTTTCTATGGCAATTTATTCATTCTTAGTCAGGCTAAGCAGGAGAGATTCTGGTGCAGAGAGAGCAGCTGCATTTTCTAGTGAAGAAGGTAGGAGGAGAGAGAGGCATTCTATCTGTGTTTGTATCAAATGTCACTCAAATAACAATTGATTGATTTGTCATGAAGAATTTAGCAGACAGGGGATATATAATGGAAAATCATTTGTTAGATGAACAGCTGAGTTGATAGTTAAAGAGCTTCAGCACATTGTGCATGGCTGTTGAAGTTCCGGACGTGTAAATTCAGCGATCTCCGGGGACAATAATTTATAGTGTCATGACTGTTAAGTAGTTCACTCTGCCATGGATAAATGATTGGTACAAGTTCTTGCCTCTAGAGTACAGCAAATAACTAATCAGTTTCAGATGCGCAAGAAAATGTTACACCGAATGACGACATGTGAATAGGGTAAACCCCCCATGTACCACATTGTACCTCGCCCTCAACTACTAAGTTTTTTTGGGGGATATCAGATTAGCAATCCATTTATAAATTTGGTTTTTCACAAGTCTAGTATCTAGTACAGTTAGGTAGAGTATCACAAAACCAGTCTTTCCCAAGGCCGTTACACCTGGAGGCGCAACCAGGTCCTGAGACAACTGGAAATTACCCTGGAAGGAAGGAGAACTACTCCCGATGCCAGGATTCTCAAAAACCACCACCTTCATAAGAGCAGGACAACTTCCAGTGAAGCCAACTGCAAGAAGGGAATCGACCCCTGCTCGGAAAATGCAGGTTTATTAAGACCAGAAGCTCATCTTTCCGCCTGAGATAATTACAACTAATCTCAGGCCGGACCTGATCTTGTGGTCCCTATTCATTGTGGAACTAACTGTGCCATGGAAGGCTGCAGTTGGTGAAGCGTATGAACGTAAAAGGCTGAGGTACTCAGACCTAGCAGCCGAGGCAGTACAACGGGGCTGGCGAACCTAGTTGATCCCCATAGAGGTTGGTTGCAGAGGTTTTGTAGCTACATCAACAACTAGGCTGCTGAAGGGGTTGAGAGTCAGAGGACAGGCCTTCTGAAAATCCGTCAGGTCGCTGTCAGAGGCTGCTGAGCGAAGCAGCAACTGGCTGTGGCTAAAACGAAAGGATTCCAACTGGGCTGCAAAATGAGCAAGGGGGTAAAAGCGGAGGGGGGGGGGGCGGCACCTGGGACGCCAGGTGTCTGGCTGTTGAGCCCTTATGAGGTGTCGTGGGCCTATCAACGGAACACCAAGGAAGGAGGGTGCCCACCTGATGACCCCAATGAAGTTAGTACCCCTACCTCCATCCAAGATATCAAGAAAGTGTTGATTATTCTAAGGTATTGTACTATTAAGTCTTATAATCTCAACTGGCTCTTGGAAGTAGTTTTTCAAAGTAGTTTTCCAGGAGTACAGCAAAGACCGTGCATGTGTCCCTGTATACTTCCCTGGGGAGCAGTGCCTCAATCATGTTAACATAATACTAACAACAACAATCATAATAATAATAATAATAATAATAATAATGAAACCTGTATTAACCAGATCTAATAAGATTCCCCTTCTCTCTCTGCAGTCTATAAAATAAATGTTGGTATTATTCATTATATCTGAACTACCTTTTGAACAGGCAACCAATGCTTTTAAATCTGCTTATTAAATAATATTTATTTATAAATAAACAGATCATAAATTGCCATCAAATTTGTAATCAAAACCAACTGGGCAATAAGAAATTCAGGGGGTACTGGTGGATCAAATACACCAAACAGTAAATAATAAAAATATTTAAAATGATCAACACTGTACAGAACATCAGCATATATTTGACAACTTTAAAAAAAAAAAATTGCTGATGATCTAAATACAATCTAATGTCTCTGTATCTAAATTATTTTCATGTACTTGCCAAACATCTCAGGAGGGTTCTTTGTTTTTTCACACTCACCAGAGTGCAGTTTAATGCATCAAATCAGACAGAAAAAATTACTCGTGCCCTGGGGATGGGGGCATTGTCATCCTGGAAAAGACCACTCCCATCAGGATAGAAACGTTTGACCATGGGACATCACATTTGCAATGACCTTTCCCTCTATGAGGACAAAAGGACCCAAACCATGCCAGGAAATCCCACCCCCCACAGCACAACAGAACCTCCGGACCCCATCACTGTAGGTTTTCATTTAATTTGTCACCCGCATATATGATTTAGAGAGAGAGAGAGAGAGAGAGGGGGGAGATAATGTGATATTCCTTTTAAACTTATTTTTGCAGTGAGAAAAAATGGCATGCTTGGCCTTTGGTTATGCACAGCCGGTTGATGCTTGGCATAATAGTTGATTGGTCCCGTCCACGAAGTATTTCAATTTAATGAGCAATCTCTAAGAAATAAAAAATGATGAATTCCACACAAACAGACACTGTAGTAATAGGCATAGGCTAGGTAGATTGTGTAATCACAGCAGCAGTGCCTGGCATGTATAACCGATATAACAGCAGGCATAATTCACACTAATGCTGTCTATATATCAAGTGCCGGGAAGGGTCTCCGCTGGTCATGTGAAGCTCAGCATCGAGTGTCAGGCGCTGATATATGCGAAACTCTGCCGTTGATGCCTCCAGGTGGATTAAGAAACCTAGATGAAAGAACATATGTTATTACGTAAATATTTCACTGGTTGGGAGATGTTCCCGGTAAACAATTGTCACTTTTATTTTTATTTTCTCCATAGACAATGTTTGTTCGTGTTTATTCTGAAACCAAACAAACAAACAGACAGACATTAAAATGTAGAAGAACGCTAGTAGGAAGATGAAAGCTTCTGTAGTGTCTGCAAGCTTCTGACAAGGGTGAGGTTGCCAAGGCAACATGGTGTCCAGCATGTCGTTCAAACATTGATCCAGTCTAGTATGGCACAGTTATTGGGATATTGCTGATTTGAATTATCATTCCTTATTCAAAACAACACCAGAACCAAAACAGCAATGATGTTTATCTGGGTCTCTGAGAAAGTGAAAATAAAAATGGTGTTTATTTAATAAAAAATTAAGTGCAATAACAGATAATCACAGCAGGAGAAAAATGTTTGAATGATCAAAAACTGTGAACTAGACTAAGGGGTTTAACCCAAAAATGCACTTCATTTATGCGATTGAACTTTATAAAGTTAGATCTTTTAATGAAATTTTGGTCAGTTTGTTTACATTCCTTCTAAACTTTCCTCACATCCTTGCCTCTCAAAGTCCCTCAGCCCCACAGCAATAAGATCAGATATTTTTCTCATTTTGGCCAAGGCTGGTAGGACCAATCAGGACAATCCCCACACTTTTCAATCAGCATATTACAGGATGCATTGAATTTAATCACACAGTTAGAGAAAGACGCACACACAAACACACAGTGTAGCACATTTAAACAACAAATAATTGCTCTTGATTTCCGTTTTTCTCTCTTCTGGGTCATCTGGGGAATTCTGGGAAATGAGTGTTTTCTGTGGCAGTGATTATGATCACACAAACAGTGTTTTGTGTAATGAAATGAATAACTAAAAGGAACAAACAAAGACAAAGATGGCATTAAACTTTTACACAACTCCCATGTCCCAGACGAACATGCAACACTATCGCTGCCAATTTCAAGGACAATGCATAACATATTTGTGAAGTCAATATGAAAATGGAAAATAAACTTTTCACATTCCACAGTAAGTTTTTTATACTCTGTATTCACACATTGGTTCAATTCAAAATTAACTGCACTTGATTTACTGAGGCGATGCATCCAGCATTAAGTGGTTGCTGAGTCAAGCCCTCAGCCTGAGACTCACTCTGGCATTTGGATAATCCACATTACTTAAAACGTAAACTCACTCTGGAAGGGACCCCACATCTGCTTCCCTTCCAGATTGATGTCAGATTCAGTGACATCACATGCATTTCTATGATATGTTTGGGTCTTCTGTTTCAGTGCAATTAGAACTACTAATATCTTTCGATTAGGACTAATCTTTTTCTGGTCAGAATAGCTATCAAGTCAAGATAATTAAGCTCACACCCAGGCTCTAGATTTTTATATACGAGGTGCCTCAGTCAGCAGAATTGTATTTGGCCACCTTTTACATAATCAAGTTCATACCTAGCCAGAACTATTGTATTATGTAAAGTCCTCTTACTTTTTGATTGAGTTAATTGTACAATATCCAGAAAGACTGTACCATGGATGTACTGATCCACAATGATATTTTTTTCAAGAAGATCTGTTTTCCTGTTGATTCCGGAAATTTCAGGAGTTAACCTTTTGTGTTTCCCTGTGAAAGCCATGCCCTCATAATGGACAAATGTTCACACTGATACTAGAAATTCGGTCTGTCTTATGAAATGAATCATGAACAAATTTGTATTCCCTCTAATGATGTAATCACTACATCGTTTCCAGCAAGGCGGTCTTCATCAGCTGCAGCCTAAGAAGTGCTGAATAAAACTTCCAGGGATTTCATTCAACAAAGAAGCAGGGAATATAATTGGAGGCCCAGATTGCATGCTTAATACGGTCTGTAGTTCTGCAACACCTTGGCACACAAATCAATGCCATTAGTTCTGCTGCCTTTGATATGAAATGGAAAGAGATGCTCTAGCTGTCCTTTCAGCTCTCTACCCCAGTCTCTAGTATGCAAGGCACTCTGTACACTTCCATAACGTCATACACCAACTGCATCGGCAGGCCTGTCAGTAAGAATTCTCCCTAGATATCTGTAATTGAACAGAGAGGGATGTGAGGCTTCAGCAGGATGCAATTCGGCAGCAGCCCAGCACCCACAACAAATGGAAATAATAACAAGCTTCATTACAAGATCTTTCTGCAATAGACAACTTGAGTAACTGTGGGGTACCGCAGCCAATTTATGTGCTTCGGTGAGACCCGAACAGATAATAAGCCTTTGCTTTTTTTCCCTGTACAAAAATACAGAGGAGCACTGCGTTCATTATGTTGCTTTTAAAATGACTGCAATCACGGCATCATAAGGCCAACATGATGATTGTGTTGTCAGAGGAATACCCAAGGAACATAATGATAAACTGTGACCTGTGCACATTCCCGCGACATACAAAAATGTGATGAGTTATATTTTAGCCATTCAGGATACGTGACACATATCGAATGTTAAAAAAAATGTTTTTATCTAATTTTGCTTTGCATCACTGCATTTCAGGAATCTGTCTCTTCTCTCTAGTCAGAAACTCAGTGTGCTTGTTTGGTGAAGTCTTCCCTAAAATTAGGAGGATTCATGAATTTAACAAGAGCTGAAGATGCGTGTTTGTGATGGGAGGGTTGGGCCAGAGAGTTGGTTAGTACTTATTGCTTCTTATAATAAAAAAGGAAAGGAAAGGAGACACGCAATTTGTTTTTTTTGTTTTTCTTCCCCAATGCAAGGTGCAGACAGGAAGAGCCCTGGGAGAGTGGTCTGGGCGGTGTGTAAATGGAATTTGTAATAACACAGTCATCACGGAGGAAGATAAGTGCTGTGTCATCACATGAGCACAGGGGAGCTGAGTCAGAGGTTATGAATGCATCCGGGGCGGCTTTCTGTGAGGCGCCCTGCAGAGTAGCCGTGATGTCCCATAAATCTCATTACTTTGCCATTGTTGATGCCAGCCCCCCACCATTCTCCCACTCCTCTCAGCCAGAAAACAAAGAGAATCCCTTTTCAAGAAGTTGAAACAAGGCCCCCCATGTTACAGCTCGCCTATCAAATGAGAAGAGCCGGCACACCTTCCATGGTTAGAAACAAGGTCCGCCGACACCTCTGTATCACAAATCAGAGAGAGATGGAAAAAAGATTGTGTGTATTGAGTGCTTGGCTGTATCCTTAACCAGACGTACACTTTCATGTAATACCACAAGGATCCCTTATTCCCTGGAGCGTTCCCAGATTGTCGAAAAAATCTAACAGCCTCAGGCAACCATAGGAACCAATATACATGACGACTTTGAAGTGGCAAACTGTTTTAGGATTTGTTTAGCTGACTCTGCAGACAAGAATTGCTCTGGAGTTGGTAAACTTATGAGCAATAACACTGCGGAAATGATTAGGACACAAAGTGGGTCTTAGTGTACTTGAATAAATACATATATTGAAGATATGTGTTATACATTCAGGGCCGATATGTTCTAAAACATATTCCTTGTATTAAAAAAAATTATAATAAATGAAAATAAAACAATATTAAAAACAGGTTTTATGATCCTGGAGGTGCCACCTTGTTTGAGGTGGTTTGATCGATCCCTATCAGGTAAATCGGGTTTAATGATAAAGGCTGTAACACAAGTTCTAAATAAGCTATCGTCCAAACTTTCTACATTGTGTATTTTGTAATGCATTTACGATACTACTTTCAATCTGAGGCATAGCTATGTTCCGGCAAGCAAAAGACATCCTTCAGTTGCAACCACACCGTGCAAACATAAGATAAGTTTAATTTGAAATAAATAAAGCAGTGTATTGTACAAAAGGGGGGAAAAAAAACAATGTGTGGTCTTCTGTAGATTTAAATCCCCCTTTGGCTGTTCTTGATGAACAAATTGTATTTAAGATTGGTAAGCAGAGCAGGGTTAAGTAATTTGGACAGAGTACACGGTGTTTTTGTAGCCAAATATAAGAAAATGCACAAAATGAAATCTCAATTAACTTCTAGTTTTGGGAATTGCAATTATAAAAGGCTCGAATTGAAGACCAAACAACATTTATAATCTTTATGAAAATGTTTTGAGCTAAACTTTGTATCTTTTGTGTATAATGTTTAATTAATGGCCTGGGCATATCTTTATGCCTATCTCTTGTACCATTTTTGGGAGGTTATGTTTACTGATTGCGACTATGTTTTCTTGGGATGTGATATTTAAGCTAAAAAAAGATTGTTTTTTTTTAAACAAATGTCTTTATTTTTGCATATAGACCAGCTGAAAAGAGCTACGTGTCTCTAGGTCTGCACACAGCCTTGCTTCATAACCAAGCGCAACACGTTCCTTCACACTTTTACTAAAGAAGGATACGGTTATCCTGCGATGCTTCGTCTAAAGCTAATAAACAGCTTGCCTTGTGTTGTGTGAGTCAGCAGCTGTCCCTTGCCTCCTTAAAGCAAAAGTTGACGGTGACAGGGTTAGCGTGCCGACAGTGAGCTCCAATAAGCCTCAGAGGGAAAAGCAGTCACATACTGATGATGTCACTTAAATGTCATTGTTTATTATCACGCCTCCCATCGCTTTGCCTTTTGTGGGTGTATTTTTACCTTAGATGCAAAACGTTTGGGCTGTAATGATCATCAAGAAACACAGACGGGTCATTGATTTTAGAACATACTATACCAAATCAACTAGTCTTGTACCTTCGTGGGAATGAGGGGGAAGACACAATTTGAGTAGTTGAAGTCGTTTCTTGGGAATACCTCCAAAGTTATTCTCCCTGATTAAGATTTAAAACACACCTGTGTGGGCTTTTCCATCTTTGCTGATTTTTTTTGTATTAGTATTAGTTAGTCGAGATAATGTCAGTTTAAATAAGCTGAAGGGACAAGGTGAACGGCATGTTTGAGTGAAACATTACAAAAGACCGGTTCTGTAAAAAAAAAATTGCTCAATGTTGCAGTACCCCACAGGAACAAAACTTGCTATACCTCACAAAGTAAAATTCTAAGTGATGCTTCATCTTCTCTGTCACGGGGGACAATCTCCGCTTGGAGGGGCTGACTGGCATTTTCCGAGCCACGGGAGATGGAGATATGATGGATGTTGCTTTGGGTGCAGAGCAGAGTGTGCGTGGAGGGCGAGTGGAATGAGCTGTGCTGTTGCCCTTTCAGAAATGTCAGAACAGCTCCTTGAAATAATGTACCACATGATGTCCTGAAATATGAGGAGAGAAAAAAAAAATTTAAATACAGAGAAAGTGCTTCGGGGATCATGCTACCATCTGTCTGTGTGTTTTTTAAATGGTTTTCTTTCTTTGTATTTTATTTTTTCTTCCAGTGACTTTGCATTTGTCTTTTACGAAAGACCACACATAGATACTGCTGGGCCTGATCTCTGATCTGATCTGTCTGAAATATCTGTCACAAACATTTTTTTTTTAAGTGATCAAACATATTTTGATCTACAAGTTTTGGCTATACAATTAAATATCATGTATCATGTCTCGTTAAAAAAAAAAAAAAAAAAAATTCAGGGGTAATCTTTATGTAGCCATGTATGCCTAAACCCAACATGAAGCCAGTAAATGTAAAAAATGTACTTTTTATAAATATATCTTTCTTTAGTTATTCACTGAAGCAATGGACAATTACAGTGCCCACAATGCTTTGGGTAGTTGTTGAATGTGACAATGTCTCATTTTGCCACACCATGCTCAGCAAGGCGTAAACGGCAGATGGTTAGCAATATTCCTGTCTGTCATCTATTCTTCATCCACAATATTTCATTCAGTTCAGCACCTGGCATGCATCTTTACAGTTTTCCAATTCCAGAGAGCTGTTTGCGGATTCTCAGAATTCTGGGCACAGAGTGAGTCCCTTGCTCCAGTGGTCCGGAGGGGGGTGGGGGCTGGGCAGTGCAACAGAACTCTCAAACAAATGTGCTAACCGGAGGGCTAACCTAACCCTATATGTTTGTACTAGTAAGCATGAGTCACTCATTGGGTTGTAGGTGCTCACTGAAAAGCCAAGAGGCCCTTCTCCAAGGACCAAGTGTGAGGAGACAGAGCCCTAAAGTTTTGACTAAGGACAACCTTGCAGGGACAGGCCTTAATGCAGTTAGGCTAAATGCAAACCAAATTGTCCGGTTGGGTCTAGCTGCAGAATTAGATGGAGAGGGCCTTTAGCTATCCCATGGCTTGACCTCAGCAATGGGACAGACCCTGGCAGAATGTCACTTAAGCAGGACCTGTACTTACAAATCCAGTGGACTCGATTGTATTTCCATATTCAGGTAAGAATATAAAACAACATTGGTTGGTTGTACTAACCCTCATTTTTTTTTTTTATATAAGAAAAAAACCTGATATTGCCTGTCTGGAAAAGTCTGGAATTTTCCTAAACAGACTAAGGAAACTTGGAAATAGTGCTTTTTTTAAATTATGGATTAAATTATGCGTATTTAAATATTAATATCAAGAGATGTAGTTTCTTAAGAGGATAAAGGAAGAAACCAAAATTTTCATGCAGTAATGCCTAAAAGAAATCTGGTTTTAATCTCATTTTTGCACAAATTACATGACAGTGTCGTCTCATTGACAGCTGTATAGCTACAGTTGTTGAAATCCCAATGAATCTAGTAGATCTAGTAGAGTAGAGATTAGTTGAAAAAAGCAGCCTGCATCTCACCCTGTCCCTCGTTTTCCTGTTGTGGAGCAGTACGGAATTGGCTGAGGCTCCATAGAACTTCAGAATTACCCCATACAACACTTAATTGTGTAGGAAAAATTAGTTTATACTTGCAAATCATTCAATTTTATCCAACACAAATCAAAAGATTCAAGGTGGAAATCTGAGCAGTGAATGGGAAAATTGCGCATAACACCTGAGTTAACCGTATCAAAAAGGTATTGTTTTTCCTGCATGGTGACAATGCATCAAAATGTCATAGTTTAAAAAAAAGTATTTGTGAAAAAAAAGTTAGAATAATAAAACTTGTAATAGTTATTAAAACAATATTTATATAAAATAATACATTATTACTTTGGAACTGAATCAAACTTTTGACTGCTACTTAATTATATGCCTATTATAAGTCTGAAAAAATATAATTTTATTTAAAAAATATTTGGATTTTGAAATGTTATTTTGAAAATAATGTATAATAATAATAATTATTATTATTTTAAAAAAGACCAAATCAAGACTTTGAAAACCTGCTAATCACATCTAATAGAACTGTATTCAATGTTTTTTCTTTGTGTTATTTCTTCAACTCATGGAATGAGAGCCATTAAATACAGTTGCGTAACATCTGATTAGAGGGTTGGCAAAGTTTTTGATTTTGTCCCAGCCATAGTTGGAAAAGAAAGTATACATTTTAGCAATCATATAATAGAAGTCCAAGAGGTTAATGCAATTTTGTTAATAATGAATTTCATTTCTTATTCCAGGGTAGAAGTAATAATAGTAGAGGTTGCATGTGTTCCAATCATGGCATGTCAATAAATAAATAAATAAAAATACAAAAATAAATTACTTCTTTGAACTTTCCTCATCCTCCCAGAACTTTGACAAATTGATGTGAGTAAAATGTCTGATGTGTTCCTTTAAGCCCTACTTTGATATATTTGTGGGGCTTGCAACCGTTCTATTTTTATTTTCGATTTACAACCTACCTAATGTTATTTATTTTGACATATGGACTCAACACTAGTAAATATCTGCCCCCCCCACTCAACCTTGCTGTTAACTGGCACCAGGCAAATAAAGCAGTTCTGAATTAAAGTTTAATAACAACCCCAAGGATGTAAAATAATGTTGTTTTCCCCAGCTGCTACGTTACTGAATGCATCTGTGTGATAATAACAGAATAAACCTATACAGCAATTGTAACCTTTGTGTGACCGCACAATTAGACTTAGTATCAAACAAAAATAACAGCATACGGATGCAATAACATGAGGGTGAGGGGGCTAATATTGTAGTTTAAACTAAGATGCGAAATGCAATATTGGGCTTACTTCCACAGCCGTGGAACTCCACTCTGTTTGCATGCATGACTGAGGAATGCTACTATTACTTGAACTACTGCGCGGCTGCTGATATTCCCTTTCATCTTCAACATTTTGGGCTCTGGCTGAGATTTATCATGAATCACTTCATTAATAATCTCTCCTGGGTTCCATTTGGAGAAACACAGCTTGGGTATTTCCTGGAATTACTATTGAAGAGGTGAGAAAGCCTTCCCATTAAATACCAGGCTTTGTGTGATTATTATCGGAAAATCCCTCATTTTGCCAGAAGCCTTCTGTCTGATGTGTGCATGAACTACATAGAAGCATGCCCACCCAAATTGCATTATTTAGTAGCTATCCAGGATAACTTACATGTAAGTACTAAGTGTCGAGGATCAATTAAAAATATTGCCTCATTTTTGTATATGAATGTTCTTATTATTAGTATTGATATGTTACTTGTGCATCAGGAAGGAAACAAAGTGTGATTGGAACCAGTAGATGATATTAAATCAGTAGATATGACAGCCTTAAATATAATATATACAAAATTCTAAACAGATTTATTAAACAGATAACATATATGTTGGACAGTGGTTTGAATTTAGATTTATAAAGGTTTTTTTGTTGTTGTTGTTTTTAATATAATTTGCTCTGTCAAATTTAAGTTACTTTAGTCATCTGGTACATAATGTATTTTAACTTATTTAAAAGCAACAACTATACATGCCATACATGCCTTATCTAATCCCAGCTCCAGATATTCAGTTTCACATAGAAAGCTTGTTTGATAGCTGGGTTAATTACTATGGCAACCAATCCAACGAATCTCCATCGCAGGATAACTGAAACCTAGTCTGACTTTGTGCATAAAATCCCACTCTCCTGACCAATCAGAATGGCAGCTGAGCTCTGATGAACATGGCGAATCCTTTTCTAATAAGCTCCTGTAGACATGGGTATCAAAATAGTTTGATGACACAAAAAGGGAACTTATATCATGATAGCCCACATCATGATAAATCTGACCTAATTTTAATTATTGGGAACTCAAGCCACGTAACTTTTTTCCCCAAAACCATTAAGGCTTAACCTAACCTAATGAAATCCAACAAGCTTATTATGCCAATAATTTTTTAGAGTCAGTTCATTTTTGAAAAGGGAAATGGGCTCAGAGTAATTCTCAAAGCTGATTTAGTTTACGCTGATAGTCAGTACTTAAGGTTAATAATTACAGATAACAAGGCCAAATCTCTCAGGTATAGTTAAGGTTTTTAATCTCCCAGACCAAAATATTACTGGCTGACAGACAAGGCTTCCTCTAGAGGCCGTGTGGGATTAATTAGGTCATACTTTTGTGGATTAGCATTAACCACTACACCCTGCCCCAAATTTTTTTTACCTTAATCAGCATTTATGCACACACATTCTGAAATGAATTTTGACCATGGTTTACGGTTAATTATTCTGCTGCTCTGAACAGGAAAAAAAAAAGTTCCAATATGTAATTGTAATAATAATGGTTGTGATAATATGTAACAATATAAATTATATACCAATACTTGCTTCTTACCTAGCTTACCCAACTTCATTGCTCTGGAGACTTTAATAGCAAAAAGCACCAATAGACAGCTTATAGCGAAGGACCCAAAACTGTTTCCAGACTTGTTCAAAAGGAAAATGACCTGCTAATTTTAATTTAAACTAAATTGGTTACTTGCAAGATTTTGAAGTCCCCTTGTTTTATCATTTTATGCTGACCTGATCTCTGCGGAAAAGATGCCTTTTTTTTCTTTTATGTGTGGGCTTCCCAGGAACAGAAAAAAACTGAGAAAAGGGGGGGCGGAGGACAGAAAGACGACATCAGAACACCTAGATAGATAACCAAAGGTGACAGTAGGGAAACCTGTTTCTTTTCATTTCACATATAATGCCTCACAGTAAGCACTCAATATGCCAGAGACGTGCTGTACTAAGTGTTCCCATTTGTCTTGTTTGCGGCACTCTGGAGGTGGCTTTAAACGCACGCTTCCCCTCTCCCAGAGCAGAGGCGGACACTGCAGCATTTTCCGGGATGCAGTGAGAGCGAGCCACAGAGCAGTGTTCCTCACAGCCCATTTCGCACACTGTGGATCACGCCAGCTGTTGGCTCTGTCCTCCCCTGGAAAGATGGATGAAGCACTGAGAGATTTATATTTGACCAGAAATTATAACAAAAAAATATCTGAGGTCTGATTTATGGACTGCTAGTAGAACAAGATCTGCAGTAATCAGCCAATAATTGGTATACATTTCTTAACCGTTATTAGGCGGTAAAACCACTCTTGGCATAATAAAGGTTGCATGCCGGCGACGAGATGAATGGCTAGTGAGGGGAGAACAAATCACGCTGCTGACACGGCCCTTATGCTAAATTACCGCTGTCGCAAGCCCTCTCCTTAACCCTGGAGCCACCAAGCCATAAAGGTATCAAGCTGCTAACGGAGTGTTGATTTGCATGACCCCCTTAGCTCTTTTGCATTGCGGTGATCATGAAAGCAGATGAAATATTACAAACAGCTGTGCACCCCACGCCTAAAACCTCCACTCAAGATTTTATGGCAGGTTAGGTCATATTTGGATGTAAGATGTACAGGAACATGTAATATTTCAACTATGACTCAGCTGCACCATTGAAAAAGAGTACAGGTCTAAACCAGTTAAAACTACAGGTGTCGAATAACTTTGTGCTGATCAATTTATTTGGGGGGAAAAAAACAACAGAAGCCTTTATATTTATTTAAATTGAATATTTCACAACAAACATGCACTTTGTCTAAATTTGGATACATAATTATTGTGCAAATTATGTAATGTGAAGATTTGTACCTCATTTCCAGCACTTAGTAACAGTGACTTAAGCCTGCCCTATCCTGGCCTATATTGTGCTTAAGCATGGGGGGGGATAAATAAGAATACATTAAAAAAAAAAAAAAAATTCATATATTCATATTTTATACTTATATCTATATCTAGATAGGTTTATATTTATAAACATACTGTGAAGTGCTATTAGTATGAACTTTTTGAAACTTACTTCAATTTTTTGACTCTGGACTACTTCTTTAGTTAATGAAAAACAGGGAGTAAACTTCCTTCCATGTAATAGACACTCTCTATTGCTTTACGATAAGGCCATCAGTTTCATTTTAGTGATATAGCAGCAGCAGTTCCACCTTGCACCTCCGTGGTAGAAATTCAAGGGAAGAGCCTCGCTAACTCACTGCAACTGACAGCCACGACTTATCGAGCGGTGACATCTGAAAACTTCCGCCGAAAAAAAAAAATTGCAAAGTGCAGCGGACAACATTATCTGAATGCTACTAGATTTCCCACCCAGAGGAATCTGATGACACTGCCCCCAGGAAGGCAGTATTGGTTACTGGGTCAGCCATGCGTTTTCACCGCCTCTGGTGTCTGACGTAGGATTCTAATGATGTCGGGGAGAAATGTGGTAAGAAGTTAATGGGTTAGTGCCATACCGCTTATTTAAACTAGCTATTGGAGAAAAGAGTTTGTGTGTGTGTGTGGGTCAGGTATTGTGTGGGTATTGGCGCAGAAGGATTAATAGAGCCCATTCTCAAACAAGCTGAACAATTAGAATTGCATTTAAGTTATTGCCACTGATTTTGTTGTCTCGGAGGCAGGAGTCTACCTTTCAGGTCTCATAATACACGATAAAGACAATAACGAGGTTGGTCAATCTTTTTTTTATTCTTTAACCAATTAGTCCAATTTATCAAATCGCAGGTACCTTACTCGAGAACAAGGGATTTTAACCAATAACCCACTGCTTAGAAGTACAATCAGTTGTCTTTACTGTTGAAATGCCAATGCGATTTATATATATATATATATAAATAATATATAATAATAAACTGGAATAAACACCGCAGGAAGGAATTTGTTATCTATCTTCTTAGATGAATGATTCTGCACATCAGTAAATGTACCCTGAATTCTGCAAATTATCCATCCATGCTGCAAAGCTAAACTATGCTCGATGCGATGTCTGTGATTCATCTGTATGATCAACACATGGAAATTATATGATCACATGAAATTGGAAAATTTTGACTCTCGATAAACCATTAGCACTTTATGCACTGAACGGCAACGTGCTCTACACAGATAGGCCTGATTCAGTGGTCCAGTAATTGTGCCTAGTCATCCAAGTAGCCCATGACTTTGCCCTCGACTTAGACTAAAAACTTCATTTTTATACCTAAACGACTGAAAAATGAGAAATGACTATATAATAAAATAAACATCTACTTATTGTACTTCTTCTGCTTCTTCCCTGAAAAGCAATGACAGAACTGAAAAGGGTAATGGCTTCCATAAGCAGTAAAATCTAAATTCACGCTGGCGCCGCCAGTGCTCTTCCGGCGCTAGCGAGGTGTTGCATGAATAGTGGATCCAATTAGCAGGCCCGGTATGTGCCTGTGCGGCACAACTAATACAAGGCGATCACGTAGGAGAAGGCTGATGAATTGTTAAAGCCTCATTTTAAAGACTGCTTTGACTTTTCATTCCGCGCTATGCATTTAATAAAATCTGCCCTCAATATCGTCCCCTGAATGGTAATCTTGCAAACGACATGCTTTTCTCTTCTTCCTTTTTACACTTACAGCAAGAATGAAGTCACCCTCCTTTACATGTGTCAGAAAAGAACCATTACACCTTAAAAGACTGTACCTCCTAAATAATAACTTTTCCTACCCATAGTTCCAAAATAAAACGCAAGTGTGGAGCCATGCCCTCAAGCCCCGGGGACACACCCCACCCGGACGGCAGGGAAACTTTGGGGCCACGTTCACAGCCAGGACCTTAGTATGCATCGGAGTTTGGTTTGGCTAATTACACCAGACTCATGGTGCATGCAATTGAAAAACATTTAAAGGAACATCAGCAGAGATGGCAAGGGGGGGATGTTTAGGCTGCTAAGTCTATATTTTGGGTTGGCATCATTGTGCTTTGATAAAGAAAAATCTCTTTTTGATGGGTGTATTTTAGTGCCCTGTTTATCATTTAAAATACTTTATTTGTTTTCCCTAAAAGGGTTTTTTTCTCTCACCTCTTTGTTAATAATGCTGAATACAAAGTGAAAACCAATCCCCGTGTCCCCATTTCCTGCCACTCCCGAACCGAGCACGTCCCGGCATGCTACGGCAAGGGATTGCGCTTTATTGCCAATGGTTATCAAAAATAATTAAGAAGTCATTGTGAACAATAAATGGTAAAATATACTGCTGACATTCAACCTTTCAGCCCCCAACCCAAGCCCAAGCTGCCCTCTGAGCAGAAGGCTAAAGTAGGTCTTAATGTGCATGACGATCAAAGGATTGAATTGTTCCTGCGGATTAATTACCATTCATACGTTACAATACACAGGTGAATTCACTAATCTCCTCAAATCTCTTTGCATATATCATTATTTTGCAGTTTTAGAATGATTTATAGCAGGGCTTTTTCATTTTAATATTTTCATGGGTTTACAGAGACAAGGCGTATAATTCATGAAGACAGCAAAGCAAGAGGTTTGAGTATCTTTGGGACATGTGACCAAACGTGACTCTTGTAGCAAAGACAACAACTGTGACAGAATCGTAATCCAGCAGCCATAAATGAGAGGGCCAGGGAATGCCAAAAAGAGGGGAGGGCTAAGGATCTTGAGTCACCTTGCAGCTTTTTCTGAATTGTATGGGAACACTAGCAGGGTATGAGACAGTTTCTGAGAATGCAGAACCAGCATGTATAACCTGACTTACAGAGGATACCTTTAAACACCAGCTAACACCTTTGCATTTTGTAAGGCCTGGCCTTTGGCACTTAAATTGAAATAACAGCTTGATTACAGGAAGGGAATTTGTCCCATACACTGCACGTATAAGATAGATATGACATCTTTGTCTCTAAGTAATGTTTCTTTCAATCTCAATTGTTGGACACAGACCGCTGAATGATTATTTGAACCATGGCTGAATTACATTTTGGTCACAATAGCATCTTGACAAAAATTATTATTTTTTCATCACTCAGAACACAGTACTCAAAGAAATGCCCAAACTGAGGTAAAACGTGACATTAAAAAATAGATTTTATGAAAATAAATAAATAAACACTGTGCTCTGAATTTAAAGGCTCAATGATATGCACGGTTATGCCAAATGAGTTCAAGTGAATCATCTGATCCAAATGAGTCTTTCATGATAACAGGATTGGCCCAACAACAAATACAGGATTAATATGTTAATGTGGCGCATCAGATAAAAACAAAAATCAAATCTGAGAAAACTCTGTGGCTAATTGTTTCATATTCTTACTACTCGGCCACAGATGATTGGCGATACATGCCCTTCAGAGATAACTTCTCGAGCATCTGAACCATCACAGCATGCTGCTCTCTGCTTTGAGACAAGATATTCAAAGTGTCGTGATCAAACCCACAGGGAAATGAAGTATTATTTTGAAAATACTACCTTGTTCCCTTCTCCTTGAACTGTGCTTTCTATTTCATCTTGATTTTTAGGCTACCACCTTTTCTTTTTTTCTCAGGACACTTGGTTGGATTGCAGGGGACGTTTCCATCTTAGCACTTCAGAGGAGGCAAGGTGACTTATTTTAAATAAAGAAGACCTTTATCTCACACACACCAGTGAATCCCTCTGTCACATATCTCAGCAAGGCGCCGCGCTCCGGTGCACCGATTGGACAGATTCATGGAAGCCTTGCCCCCGAGAGGTTCAACAAACCGCAACCAGCCAGTTAATCTGAGAGGCTGCATTCTTCACCGGATCGACGTGTCATCTGATTATCTGAATATACAAAGGATTGCATGGATTCTGATTTTTGGCACCTTCAACTACCATTTAACAATTTTCATAACTTGCTCATTATACCTGACTATGACCTTGTTTTAAGTCTCTCTGGATATGAATGAAAGCTAAATTAATACAAATGTCAAATGCAAGTACCCATTCAGAAATTAGTCGTCTGAAAGGCACAGGAGACGTTATAGGAAATACTATATAATGCTATATAGTATGCTATAACATGCTTTATTATTATTTTAACATGCTCCATGTGCATACGATACTGACTGGTAATCAGATTTATCAGATATTTTACCAAAAGCGTTGTTATAAATATATA
>JAOVYW010073289.1:0-11193 GCA_025775045.1 Hiodon tergisus
ACAGTAATGAAGAACTAATGACATCTGGCAGCAGGAGCAGAACAGTGACCATGACCACCAGCAACACCACAGAACAGAACATCAGAAGGCAGGTTTACCTACAGTAATGAAGAACTAATGACATCTGGCAGCAGGAGCAGAACAGTGACCATGACCACCAGCAACACCACAGAACAGAACATCAGAAGGCAGGTTTACCTACAGTAATGAAGAACTAATGACATCTGGCAGCAGGAGCAGAACAGTGACCATGACCACCAGCAACACCACAGAACAACGAGAGGGTCCCTTGTGCTCTCAATGAATGGAGCTCTAAATACAAAGAAATGTATACATAAAACACACACACACTTTCCTTAAAACTATACACCACGTGTAAATCACGAGTAGTTATATTTTTACAGTTAACATCCAAGAAGGACCTAAATTCTCGAATTTAAATATAACACATTGATATAATAAAAATCTTAAAACTATTGTTATTAGAAATGGTCATTTTGAAACTGTGATTTCATTCTTTTCAGTATCGCAACATTTTTGGACTATTTTTTTATGTAGATTTGTGAATTATTAATGTTCATAAGTGGTGTCAGTAGTTCTATTTTCATATTCAAACATACCAGGTAGGTTATATAGCATGTCAATTGTTTTTCAGTTCATTACCTCATGAGATAACTCAAAAATTCCTTTAAGTATCTAGTCATGGGTTTGATATATTTCAAGAATATTAAACTTTGACAACAAAAAATGTATTTGAGGGATAGTCCAAGCAGATAATTAACTAAACTGTGTGGAACATACACTATATGTACAAAAGTATTGGGACACCCACACATTACACCTACAGGAACTTTTATGACATCCCATTCTAAATCCATAGGCATTAATATCAAGTTGGTCCCCCCTTTGCAGCTATAACAGTTTCCACTCTTCTGAGAAGGCTTTCTACAAGATGTTGGAGTGTGTCTGTTGGAATTTTTGCCCATTCTTCCAAAAGAGCATTTGTGAGGTCAGACACTGATGTTGGACAAGAGGGCCTGGCTCACAATCTCCGTTCTAGTTCATGCCAAAGGTGTTCGATAGGGTTGAGGTCAGGGTTCTGTGCAGGCCAGTCAAGTTCTTCCACACCAAACTTATCCAACCATGCCTTTATGGACCTTGCTTTGTGCACTGGGGCACAGTCATGCTGGAACAGAAAAAGGGCCTTCCCCAAACTGTTTCCACAAAGTTGGAAGCATAGAATTTTACCAAATGTCTTGGTAAGCTGAGGCATTAACATTGCCCTTCAGTGGAACTAAGGGGCCTGGGCCAACCCCAGAAAAACAACCCCATAGCACTATCCCTCCTCCACCAAACTTTAACGTTGGCACAATGCATTCAGGCAGGAAACGTTCTCCTGGCATTCGCCAAACCCAGACTCATCCATCAGTCCACACTCCAACGCAGAAAACTGAACGACGTTGTAGGTGTTTTGTACCACGCCATATTTCTTGGTTGGGTGGGCTTCCAAGTTCTTGTAAGTGTAGTCACAACATGAGATGGACCAACTCAAGATGAAGAGAAGAAAGTTATATAAATGCACTTCTGACATCTGCAGATGAAGCAGAAGCCACTGACAAGATAAAATGCCCTTAAGAAAGCTGCAAAAGATAATGAACAAGAGCTAATTAAACATGACAAAGACACTGAAAAGAAAACCAATGAAAAAAATAAAAATAAAAATTGGTAACTTTGATAATAAAGTTACTAAATTAAATTAACTTTGAGGGTGTAGCCTAGCCATGGCATTACAGGTCAGACCTGTGTGGGAGTTCGTCCTCTTCACAGTCCCACAGTAGTGCACACAGCACTTTGCGGTTTAAGAGAGCAAGTGGGGTTTGAGGCTAAAAACAATCATTAAGAGAGTTCTTAAATTTTTTGTGATTGACGATTTGCATTTTGTTTTTATTTATGTTAAGGTCTCAAAAGGCATTCTTTTAATGTAGGATTACTAATTATCATTTTATTTATAGATATTTGTTTAAACAGTGTTTAAGTATGTTTCAAAAAGTAAGTATCAAAAAGTATGTTTTTTGCTTCTTCTTTTTTTACAGCCGATGAATCTAAGTCAATGGACTTTAGTTCTCTTTTCTAGTTCCCTGGTGAATTGTACATGAACATCCCTTATGTTGCTGTTGGGTTTGAAGGTTTAGTCATTAAACGCTTTGAATGTGTCTGGGTTTTGAATTGTATGAGCTACATTACCTAGCTACAATCTTCTGGCAATTATTTCGCAACATAATAGCATGCACAGTCAGAATTTAACATACATGTTAACAGTTGGATTTTAAAACCATTTCTCAGATGTAAAATATGGTTGAAAAATCTACCTTTGAGTCTGGAAAAGTATGGAATTTTAAAATGGAAAATGTTTAGGAACCCTGAACAAGCTGCTACTGTCACTTGCAACCGCGAGTAACAGTGGAATTCGTTGTTCACAATGCGACCAAGAATGCATGTATTATTATTTTTTATGTATTATTGTATATATTTATTATCTATGTGTATACAGACGTGGCCAAATTTGTTGGTACCCTTATTATTGAAATAATGCTCCATTCCTCCTGAAAAGTGATTAAATTAAAAGCTATTGTATCATGTATACTTGCATGCCTTTGGTATGTCATAGAATAAAGCAAAGAAGCTGTGAAAAGAGATGAATTATTTTTCATTCTACAAAGATATTCTAAAATGGCCTGAACACATTAGTCGGTACACCTCAGAAAAGATAATAAATAATTAGATTACAGTGATATTACAAACTAATTAGTTTCTTTAATTAGTATCACACGTGTCGCCAATTTTGTAATTTGTCCTTCAGCCTATTTAAATGGAGGAAAGTAGTCACTCTGCAATTTGGTATTATTGTGCGCATTGAAAGCAAAGGAGAGAGTTGTCTGAGGAAAGCAGGAAGAAAATAATAGACAAGCCTGGTAATGGTAAAGGCTACAAGACCATCTCCAAGCAGCTTGATGTTCCTGTGACAACAGTTGGAAATATTATTAAGAAGTTCAAGGTCCATGGAACTGTATCCAACCTCCCTGGGCGAGGCCGCAAGAGGAAAATCAACCCCAGATTGGACAGAAGGATGGTGTGAGTGGCGGAAAAAATAACCAGGGATAACTTCCAAACAGATGCAAGCTGAACTCCCAGGTGAAGGTACATCAGTTTCTGATCGCACCATCCGTCGCTTTTTAAGTGGCCTCCATGGAAGAAGACCCAGGAGGACTCCACTTTTGAAAGAAAAACATTAAAAAGCCAGACTAGAATTTGTTAAAATGCATATTGACAAGCCACAATCCTTCTGGGAGAATGTCCTTTGGACAGATGAGTCAAAACTGTATCAAGGCATTCTGGAACGAAATGTCAGAAAAGTGCCCAGTGTCAGAAAGCTCTGTCTCAGTCACTGGTCATGGGTCCTACAACAGGATACATACAGCTAAAAGCACCCAAGATCGGATAAGAACAAAACATCGGACTGTTCTGAAGTGGCTTTCTATGAGTCCTGATCTGAACCCAATCGAACATCCATGGAAAGAGCTGAGGCTTGCAGTCTGGAGAAGGCACTAATGAAACCTGAGGCAGCAGGAGCTGTTTGCTCAGGGAGAGTGGGCCAAACTACCTGTTAACAGCGCAGAAGTCTCATTGAGAGCTACAGAAAATGTGTGATTGCAGTGATTTCCCTCACTTCCTGTGAGGGAAACCTGGTGTAATGGCAGATTTTGTGATCAGACACACAAAACCTACTAAATTTAGTTGGTGACTCCAGTGAAATTTTCTTCAAGCTAGCTTCCAGCTCTGCTATTCAAGGCCTCATCCAATGCTCCCACAAAAATTAGAATCATATCATTAGGGTAAGTAAAAAAACACTCAAATACATTATTACCCTATCATAGAACTAGAACATAAGTATATTATTGCCATCCTCTGGCATTTTCATTATGAACTACAAAATATATGTACTACTTTTCAAGTTCATAATAAAAAATTATCAGAGTATTGCACGTTATATTTAATGTTTTCTAGGTCCAGGTTCTGCCTCCAGAAGTAACCCAAGACTTTGACAGATTTTGTATGTCTCCTTTATTTTACACACCTAATTCAACTCAGGTGCTTGTTGGTACAGTGCTTTATGACTTGAACTGGGTGTGTCAAATAAGGGAGACATAGTGGTAACTAGCAGCTAGTTGTTAATTTTTTATTTTTTTTGCACAGCTCGTAAGAAAAAGCTATTAACCACGTTAGTTCTGAGTATTGCATATCACATCACAGCTTATCTACACTTTGGAGACCTGCCAAGGTCGTACTAGATGGCAGCATAGTTAACAGCTCAAAGTCAAAAAGTTTATTTTCGTGTTTTTTGACGTTTGAGCATTAGGAAGAGATTTCTAATGTAGATGTCCTCGAGGCTATTCACTCTCTCTGAAAGAGGTTTGATGTGCAATAAATTAAGTTGGAGGAGCTCTCAAAAAAATGGAAGAGAACTGTAATGTCATATCTGAGGTTAAGGTTGAAAGTTCACAAGCAGAAGGCAGCTGAAATGGATCTTGAACTTTCTGCTCTCAAAAAGGAGAATACTGAGCTGAGGGCGAGGGTAGGAGAATTGGATCGCTACAAAAGGCTTTGGAATTTATGCATCAAAGGATCGCCAGAGAAGCAGAACGAGAACACCAGAGAGGAGGTGATTTCGCTGCTTTCGAAGATTGCTCCTGGAGTGCCCCGGGAAATGGAAGAGGCGGTTGACACGGTTCATCGAATTGGCAGGAAGAAAGGAAATCGCATGCGGCAGATCATCATTCAATTTTCAAAGAGAAGATCGAATTTGGGTGTTGTCGATGGGGTCAACCATGTGTAAGGATGCAGGCATTCGTTTCTCAGAGGACTTAAACAAAGAGGACAGGGAGGCTAGAAAGGTGCTTTGGCCTCGCATTAAACAAGCACGAACTGAAGGGAAAGTGGCGTTCTTTCGTGGTCCGTTTGCTTTCATCGAGGGGAAGCAGATTTTTGGCTGATGATGGAAAATTTGAAATGGGAATTGTGTTGGTTTTTGTGGGACTGTTTTTTGTAAGTGTTGAAGTTTCATTTTTCCGATTGCGACTCTTTTGTGATAGCTTGACTCGTTTGTTTTATTCACTTTGAGTTCCAGTGGGCGTATGATCTCTTTAAAGTCTCGGTTATCTTTTTGTTCGTTAAACGCAAAGGGGCTACAGGCAATGACAATGTAAAACGTAAAGGTATATTTATGTTTTGTAAAGGGTAGAAGTCACCCTTTGTTTTTGTTTTGCAAGAGACTCACTCTTCTGAAGAGGATGCTGGTTTTTTGAAAATGCAGTGGGGAGATACAATTTTGTTTAGTCGTGGCTCCAGTCGATCAGCAGGTGTCGCCGTATGCCTTAACTACTGCCCTGGGAATGCCCGGGGACTTTTCAACATGATCTTGATGGGCATTGGCTTGCTGTGGTGGTTAATATTGAGGGTACTTTTCTTATTTTAGTCAGTGTTTATGGTTATAATAGTACTGAACAAAACAAGATTTTATTTTCTAATAGTACCGATGTTGTCACACTTTTTAAAACAATATTTCACACAAGTTTCATCCTAATTGGAGGTGATTTTAACTTGGCACCTGATGAATGGATGGATAGGTTTCCTTCTAGTTCTACTAGTCATCATCTCAATAACATTATCCAGGAGTTCTGTAGAACCAATTCCCTTACAGAGTACCCAAGTACCCAAATCTTCGTCAGTTGGGTCAGACCTAATGGATCCTCTAAGTCAAGGGATAGATTTTTGGCTTATTACTGATGAATACACTGACGTTGTCACTAATGTTTCGTTAATATTGACTCCAGCAATAAAAAATAACCCTAGAAAAGTCTATTGAAAATTTAATGCAGACCTTTTAAGGGATAAAGATTATTGTAAAGAAGTAAGACATTTTGATTAATGAGATTAAGGATGACATCACCTTAACTTCTAATGGGAGGAAGTGGGAGTGCTATAAATTTAAAACAAGGGAACTTTCAATTGAGTCTGCTAAACGAAAGAGTAGAAAACAGAAGAAGATGGAATTAAGCTTAATACAAGAACTTAATGCCTGCTGTAATACGCAGGAATTGTCTCCAGAAGATGATAAATCAAAGTCTCTTCAAGCTAAATTAGACCATTTGTATTAAATGAAAGCAAAGGGAGCTTTTGGAAGAGTTTGTGCAAAATGGAGAGAAGGAGAGAAGAATACGGCTTACTTTTGTCACTTAGAAAAGAGGAGACAGGAAAACAATACGGTTCATAGTTTAATTATTGATGATGAGGTAATTACAGACCCCAAATTAATATCCAAGATTAATATCTACATTTCTTGGAAAGATAAAAGATGTTATCCCGCAGATTGATAAGGAATTTAAAGAAAGTTGTGATGTAGACCTAAGAATGGAGGAACTCAATTCTGCTGTTAAATGTATGGCCTTCCATATGGTCAGGATGGTTGGACTGCAAATTTTTATGAATTCTTTTGGGAGGACATAAAGGGTCTGCTGTTTGAAGCTTTGAAGGAGTGTTTGGAACTTAAATCTCTACTTACAACCATGAAACAGGGGTTGATTATTCTTATACAAAGTCAGGTAAAGACTAAATGATTACTGATAACCTGAGACCGATTACCTTACTTAATGTTGATTATAAAATTCTCTCATCTGTGATTGCAAACAGATTAAAATTTAGCTTACCTCAAGTTAGAAGTGAAACCCAATCTGGTTTTATTAAAGGCAGGTTGATACACAACAATATTAGACTTACCTTGGATTCAATTGATTATAGACATCTGATTAAGGATGATTACGGATTATTTATCTTAATAGCTGGACTGTTAGCAATCTATGTTAAAAATAGTAAAGAGATCAAGCTTTTGAATGTTTTGGGTAGTCAGGTATTAATATGTCAATTGGCAGATGATACTACTTTGTTTCTTAGTAATGCAGAGCAGATTCCAGTGGCCGTTGATGTGGTATCTCAGTTTTCAAAAGCTAGAAACTAATTTGTTTAATATTCCGGTGAAAAATGAAGTAAAATATTGGAGTATTGTTATTACGAAAGATACAAAATTTAGAGAAGAACTGAATCTGGTCGACAATATGAAAAAAAGGTTTTTTTAAATCTTAACGTGGTTACAAGGGGATATTTCTATTTTTGGTAGATTTCTCATACAGAAAACTAAATTACTATCTAGGCTATCTTATCAGCATACTCTTTAAGTATCTTTGAAAGGTGGATAAAAAATATTAATCAAACTCAGTATAATTTAATTTGGAAAAACAAACACCATTTTATAAGAAAGGGAGATTTAGTGAAGCCAATCGATGAGGATGGGTTGAATATAATTATATAAATAAATCGATGTCATGAATGGGACTCTTAAATTGAAATGGCTCCAAGCTCTCCTTAAGAATGGACAGTCGGTTTGGACTTGTTTTTCTTCTAAAAAATTTTAATCTTTTGGTGGCCTTGATTTCCTTTTGAGGTGTGACTTTGAGCCTTCAAAATTAAAATGCACTTTACCGCCGTTCCATAGTCAGTTATTATTATTATATTGGAAGATGTTATACAAATCCAATTTTTCCCCACATAGTTGTTCTTTGTGGAATAGGTGTATCCTCTATTATACACATTATGGATGGGGAAGGGAATTTTCTCAGTTATGATGATTTTTCTGTAAAGCCCACTATCACGTGTACTCTGAGACTGTACATGTCCTTGTTTAAACCTATTTTTGTGGGTTTGGTTCAGTTGGTTAAAGGTGCATTATACTATTCACCTGCGATACTGAGTAATGTAATTATTTATGGTATTTTGTCGAGAAGTGTTGCAATAATAAGGTGTTAAGAGCATTGGTAAATGCACAGGCTTTTCCCTTAAATGTCAGAAAGAGACCCCTTGTTTTTTTTTGTTTTTCCCCCCCTCTTCTACCGAAGGCTGAAGAGGTTCAGTTTAAAATTATTAATGATTATTTATTATTGACATCTATCCTTGTAATGAGTTTCTCAGACATAGATTTAATATGGACTGGAATGTACCTTTTCAAAGAAATTCTGGGATGACCTTCAAGTCCGAAATATGTAATACCCGACTTTGATTTTAAAACTATAAAATATGGGTGTTTTTTTTTCTCAACTGTGATGTTGAATTTTTAGTTATTAATATAATGGTTTTGGCTAATTATTTTATACATAAAGCTAGATTTTTAAAGAATCCTCCCATCTTCTTGCATTTCCAGAAGGAATTGGTGATCTTCCTCAAGTCATTAAAACTTATGCAAAACAAAAAAGCCCTTAAACTGTGTAAGCTTGTGGAGGTATACTTTGATAATGAACCCCCTTGTGCTATATTCTATATTCTTTTCATTTTATTGTCTTTTCTGTTGGTCTTTTATTTCTGGTTATGATGATTTGTTTTTGCCGCTATTTGGTTTTGATGGATTGTATTATGGTTACTGAGGCTTCTTTGCAATTTCACTCGAGCTATAATAAAGATTTCTTTATTAAAATTATTTTAAAATAATAATCTAGACTTTATGGTAAAGAGTCACACATAAACACAGACGCTTACCGGTATGGGATGTCGCATAGTCACGGTACTTGACGCTAGTTTCCAAACTAGTTGAGACATCCAGTCCATGGTCATCAAGGCACACACACCTATTCCTAGTTGAGTATTAGATTTCCCAACTGCAGACTGCTTTTGTGGTGGTACATAAAAATTGTTTCATTGTAAAAGACTTTGAACAGCACCAACCTTCAGATGAGAACTTCCTTGAATGTAGTCTGCAGCGGTGAAATGCAAATCTGCAAATCATGAATATCGACCCAGAGCGCCTTCTTCCAATGATTTTTCCCATTCCCGGAAGCAACAAACCAGGAAGTGTGAAATTGGCTCATTCCTTCGCCGCAACGACGATATCAATATGACGCTATAAACTTTTTTCCCCCGTTTACAAACCAGATGACCATTATATTATTTTTTTAAATTTTGTAAAAATTGAAAACTTTATTTAAAATGCAAACGGTAAAATGCAATACAAATAATCATCTTAGAATACAATTAACCATCCCACAATATGGGGAGACAATTTCACAACAATCAGATTTTTCTTTATATTGAATTTGCAGGTTCTCCATGCCCAATACATATTTACAACTATAAAGTGTTAGGAGGAGGAAGGAGGGGGGGGGGGGAAGCCAAAAATCTTTTTTCATAAGACAGTCCCAGTGTTTTCCTGTCGACAGTCAAATTATTTCTTATTCAAATGACCTGCGGCAGTATAAATAATCGGTTTCTAGTTCAAATCTGTACAGTACTATTAAAACCAATATAATTTAAATAAAAACTAAAAAATAAATCACTGAGAAGGCAGTGGAGGAAGTCTGCAGCTTCCAATTATGCTCCTAATTAAGGAAACCAATGGTGGACACAGTCAAAAGTAAACCAAAAAGATGTTTAGCTAGACAATAGTGTATGCGTGAATACAATCTACTCGACAGCACATTCAAAACTCAAATTCGGTGAAAGATGTTATGATTATTTCCTAATTTCAGGAAATGGCAAAGCAAGTGACTAAAAACCTTTAGACTACAGCTGATCAGAAGGTTGGATTCACTCATCGTGACCCTACGGATGGAATATGCACTCAGGTCACCTCTTAGCCTACGCAAGACATGCGAGTGATAAGATAAAAAAGAGAAAAAAAACATAATATTGCACTTACAAAATAAACAAAGATGTTCAGGCATCCCCAAGGCCCAGATTACATCCCTTTAACTGCACAATGTAAAGACTTACAATGTGGACACTTTTCTCTGGTAAATAATAAAAAAATACTCAGTATTAGATGACAGATCCCTCCCAGATTGGGCAATAACACTAAAGACCATTAGAAATCGGGAGAGGAACAAACTATTGGAGTAAAAACACCCGCTCCCTCCCACACTCTCGCACTGTCACACACACTTTTAGTTTTAAAAGAAAAATAAAGCAAAAAAAATAACTTATCGTTCAGTAAGTGGACTAGAGCTCCATTTCCTGACTCCGACAGTGATTCTTGTACATGTGACTCCTGATGACCTTAGGTTGACCCTAAGACATACATATACAAAAACAGTCGTTCCACCACACTTAGCCATGTCAGCATGCCTCCAAGAGGACATGGTGGGCAAGGAAGGAGACGCTCTTTATGGTTCTTGTAAAACATTAGATTTTTTTGTAACAGTTGACCCCAGTGCACTTATAAAACTTTGAATTCCTGCAGATTTTTACAAAATTCAATACAGTCACTTTCAGATGTTGGCTTGGAGAGGCTGGGGATGTTTTTGCCCTTCTATCATCAGGGCCCCAACCCAGCGTCCAACAGCATCCTGTCTCACGCATCCCGACCGCACGTTCCGTCCAGGACGAAAGGGGCCGGTCCTCCACAGAAAAACAAAGAACGCTTTCACAGAGGTTCCACGAGTCCATTGTTGTTCCAGTCATGCCCCAGATGCAATTTTAAAAAACAATTCTACAAATCGGGAACAATGAAAAGATATGGAACAGGACAGATCGAAATCGCAGAAGATGAAGGCACTTTTGGGGAATGCTCCTATTGCCACCCTGATGTTTATCTTTAGATTTTCTACTCCTTTGCTCAGTAGATTTTGCGCTGGCACAGAAAAATTAAATAAAAACCCACAAACGCCATGCTTACAGAAGCAGGCCCCTGAAACCCCTTTGGGAAAGGACGGAAGTGATCGCATAGCCGACAAATTTTAGGAAATGGCATTGTCTTTCTCAATGTTACGCACAGTAATATCATTACCCCGCTCCACTTGAACACAAGCCCAATTTCTTCTAGCCTTCTAAATTGACAAAAACCAGGTGAAAAGGTCAGGGTTGAAAGATCTACTGCTCAGTCCAGGCTTTAAAAAACAAAGAGGTCTGCTTTAGTGAAAAACTTCCAGTACGTAAACCATGCCACCCAAATACAGAGAAAACCAGTGAAAGACCACTAGAGTAGCACATCTTTGGTAGCCAGGCCTGTGAAAGCCTGCTAGAGTAGCGCATCTTTAGTAGCCAGGCCTGTGATAGCCTGCTAGAGTAGCGCATCTTTGGTAGCCAGGCCTGTGATAG